>CAUYPK010002576.1:0-11786 GCA_963574355.1 Loris lydekkerianus
GTAAGGCCATTTTGATCAAATTGGCTTAATAGCAGCAGTGTGTAGGTACAATTTGTTCTGAAACAATACTTGGGTTTATTTGTATTAGTACAGAATTGGTTCATTCTTTCTCAATTAAAAAAAGGTACTTCATGATCTAAAAAAAAAAAAAAAAAAAAAAAAAATAGCTGCAACAAAAAATAGCCGGGCATTGTGGCGGGCACCTATAGTCCCAGCTACTGGGAGGCTGAGGCAAGAGAATCGCTTAAGCCCAAGAGCTGGAGGCTGGAGGTTGCTGTGAGCTGTGATGCAACAGTACTCTACGGAGGGTGATGGAGCAAAACTCTGTCTCAAGGAAAAAAAAAAAAAGTCCTATCCATTTTTAGAAGCTCAATCACACCTTACTTCTCCTGCTGCCACTACTCCTTTTAGAAACAATCCTTCCTTGAAATTGCAGCTCCTATATCGTCCTGTGTTCCTAGAACTGGTAATTCAGGGTGTTCTGTGGGCATTTAGTCTGTACCATATATTCCCATCCTCCATCTAGAAGGTAAACAGAGACAAGTCTTATCTGTTGATAATCATTAATAGTGAATTATGGAGCTGGGCAGGGTAATCTCAGCACTTGGGAGGCTGAGGTAGGTGGATTCCCTGAGGTCACGAGTTCAAGACCAGCCTGAGCAAGATGGAGACCCCATCTCTAAAAAATAGCCGGGGGCAGTGCCTGTGGCTCAGTGGACAGGGTGCTGGCCCCATATACCAAGGGTGGTGGGTTCAAACCCGGCCCCAGCCAAACTGCAAACAAAAAAACAGCTGGGCATTGGTGGGCGCCTGTAGTCCCAGCTACTCGGGAGGCTGAGACAAGAGAATCGCCTAAGCCCAGGAGTTGGAGGTTGCTGTGAGCTGTGACGCCACTGCAGTCTACCAAGGGCGACAAAGTGAGACTCTGTCTCTAAAAAATAAATAAATAAAAATTAGCTGGGAGTTGTGGCAGGCACTTGTAGTCCCAGCTACTTGGGAGACTGAGGCACGACAATCGCTTCAACCCAAGAGTTTGAGGTTGCTGTGAGCTAAGACGCACTCTACCAAGGGTGACCAAGAGAGACTCTGTCTCAAAAAAAAAAGTGAATTATGTGTAAGTATTCAATAAATCTCTTTATAAATGTGACATTATTATCTCCCACCTGACACATACACTTAAATAATTTAGTAAAATATGAAAAACACAAATGTTACTGTTAGAAAAGCTATCTAATTTTAATGTATCTTAATTACAAAAACACTACATATAATACAGACTTTTTCTTCTAATACTTTTTGTTTTTGAACCTCCAATTCCTGGCTTAGGCAATTCTCTTGCCTCAGCCTCCCCAGGAGCTGGGACTACAGGCACACGCCACAATGCCCAGCTATTTTTTTATTTTGCAGTTTGGCTAGTACTGTGTTCGAACCCACCACCCTCGGTATATGGGGCCATCACTCTACCCACTGAGCCACAGGCACTGCCCTTATTGTGTAGTTTAAAAAGCAAACTTAGACTTGTACTATATATTCAGTTTTATATTCCAATTTATTCATTTAAAATATACTCATAGGAAAATTTTTTCTTCCATTTTTGTGTTTGTATGGTGTTTATGTTATTTTATTTTATTTTATTTTTGGAGACAGTCTTAAGCTGTCACCCTGGGTAGAGTGTCATGGCAACATCATAACTCACAGCAACCTCCAACTCTTGGGCTCAAACGATCCTTTTGCTTCAGTTTTTTTTTTTTTTTTGTATTTTTGGTAGAGACGGGGGTGGGGGGGTTCTCTCTGGCTCAGGATGGTCTTGAACCTATGAGTTCAAGCAATCCACCCACCTCAGCCTCCCAGAGTGCAGGATTACAAGCATGAGCCAACACTCCTGGCCTCTGTATGATATTTAAAACACATAGTCATAATCATAGAATGATTCAATTTTTATCTCACTTTATTAATTTAATATTATACTCTGATAAATTTCCATATTAAAAATTATTTTAAAGCATTGTTTTTACTGGCCATATAATATTTCATCCATATGGCTACACAATAATTTTTTAACAATTTTTTTCATGGTCACTTAAATGGCTCCCATGTTTACCCATATTAATTTCATGAAGATTATCTTTCCCCATATATCCTTGATAGCATCTAAGATTATTTGCTGGAGCACATTCTTGAAAAAGGAGTTAGTAGATCAAAGAATATGGATATCCGTGTGGTTCCTGACCCAGGTCACCACACTGCTCTTTGTAGCTGGCTGTATTGATGTGAAGTCCCACCAGCAGTATGGAATATGTGCCTGTTACATTATAAGCTTGAAACATTTTAGTATTATAATTTTTAATGGCAATATGATACATGAAATTGTTACACTGATGTAACAATTTTGGGAGATTAACTAAGATGGCTAATGTGTATTAGAGATTTGTGTTTTGGTGAATTTCCTACCTATGTCTTCTTTCTATTGAAGTGTTACTATTTATTATGGAATAGGGTGTTAGGTGGACTTTTCTACTATCTTGAGCATAGGCTTCAAGCTGGAGTACAGAGATGAGAAGTACTGCAGGTTGCAAAGAAGCCAAGTGCCCGGAAAGCCCTGAGCAGTTGTCCCCCCGGAGCCTCACGAGCAGTGGGGAAACCCCATTCCGCACAGCCTCCTTCCATTCATTCCCCACCGCTCAGATAAAACACCAGACTGAGGAGCAGAAAGAGCAGACTTCAGAGTGACTATTTGGCTATACAAGCCCTGCACAGTTTTTGTAACATTTTCCCAACCCCCAGACTCATTTCCTGAAGTCACCCAGCTAGCCAGCCGGGGACACGGTACTTTGTGGTACTAGCCATGGGACCACGAGGTGGTTGGTGGTTTTAAACTATTCAGGATTCATTGAACAATAAAATCACCTGAATACTTTGAAATCTGCCCAGGAAAGTATTAAGGAATAAAGAAGAAATTCCAACACATCGTGTTTTCAAGCATCTTTTGAAAAATGTATTGAATCATTGTACCCTAGTTAAGTAGACACGGCTCAGTGATCTAGGTCACTTATTAATATAAAGCACTTTTTTACTTCTGACAGTTTCAGCATGTGCTGAAATAGCTTTCTCAATCTGTCTTTTGCCTTTTATTTAAATTTGTTATTTAATGTTCTGTGTTAACATTAAAACTATTGGTCTGTCTTGCACTTTAAATGAACACTTTACCATGCTTGATTTTTTACCCACTATGCTTTGATCATTGGAAAAATATTGCTTTACTGGGCTATTTGGACCCTCCAAAAGGTGATAGATTTCATTATACAGTATCAGAGACAGAATTACACTCCTCAGTGTCACCGCTGGTATTATGTTAAGGGATGCTTTCACGCTCATGATAGTAGAGTTTTCTAACATATTAACTTTGGGGTTGAAAGCTTAAATGTTTTTACTGGTAACAAAATACTTTGAGTTGTTTCCCTGGAAATGACAGACTCAATTTGTTCACCTTTGAGAAAATACCTGCTGAACACCCAAGTCCAAATAACCTTGATTTATCTGTCAGTTGTTCTTTTAAGTGAACAAGGAGGAAAGCAGTGGAGCGGCCCACAAGCTGACCACCCAAGCTGGCCACCCACGCGGGCCACACAGGCGCTCTTTCCTGAGACAGACACTGCTTGGTGTGAAGCAAAAGCACCACACATGAGGCCTCTGGTTGGCCACACAGGCCGCCTGGTCATCCTGGAACTTCCAGAATAGAGAGTCCCCTGGACACCACTGGCAATCTGGTAGCAGGCTGATTTCGTTGAGTCTGACTTGGGAGAAATTTGGCTTTAAAATTTGTATTCCTTGTCTGACACGTCTGTCAGCACCACCACCAATGAACCTGCTAATATTTTATTCACTTATACAATAGTGTTTCTCCAAGTAAAGCCCATGGAACCCCCTTTCGGAGGGTCTACGAGGTCAAAACTATTTTAGGCGCCTGTAGCCCCAGCTACTCAGGAGGCCGAGGCAAGAGGATTACCTAAGCCCAGGAGGTGGAGGTTGCTGTGAGCTGTGTGAGGCCACGGCACTCTACCGAGGGCCATAGAGTAAAACTCTGTCTCTACAAAAAAATAAAATAAAATAAAATAAAAAATAAAGCAGAACTAAGATGTTATTGCCACTTCTTTTGCGTTCACATGGAGGCTGATGCCGTAAAAGCATTAGAGGGTGAAGCCTCCGTTCTGATCAGCACAGATTAACGCAGGCACCTGGCATTCTTCACCACTCAGCATTCTCAGAAAAAAATGTGATTTTATGTCAATAATATACTGAAGAGGTGGTAAAAATGGTTAATTTTATTATGACTTTTTTGTTTTTCTTTCCTTGGAGACTGTGCTTTGCTATGTTGGACTCAAACTCCTGGGCTCCAGGGATCCTCCTGCCTCAGCTTCCTGAGTAGCTGGGACTACCCGTGTGCACTCCTAAGCCCAGCTGATTTTATTAAATCTTGACCATTTAGTGCAGGGGTGGGGAAGCTTTTCATGTTGAAAGCTGCATTAATTTAGCTGTCATCAAATAAGGCCTCGTCCAAAGACACTTCCATTGAATTTACTTAAAAATGGGCGTTATTTTGTAAAAATCTAACTACCATGTATTTAGTAATTTAAAAAACTGTTATTTTTAAAGTTAACTAACCTTTAACTTATTATTGGAAAGCATTTGACCATCTGGTCACAGCGTGGAGGTCCCCATTTCAGCTGATCTCTGGATGTGTATCAGTCATTTGTGACCTTACAGGCACCTTGATTTGGGTGAGGCAGCAGAATGGAGATTCAAAGCATTGAAAAGCAAGAAAGCGTTTTCCAGGTGTGTTGCTGAGGGTGTGGGGATTCCACCGTACTTTTCTGTATTTCAGTTGGATCTGTCTTAGCATCAACCAGTGGTTTTAACATGCCATCTTCTGAGAGCTCAGTCAACCCCATCTGTGGCTCTTTAGGGAACGTGGTACTATTGACTGGTGAGGCCGAAATGCTCATTTAAATGTGATGTCATGGTTCTTAAAGTCAGTGAAACCTGCATTGTAATCTCCAATTACGAGGCCTATAATAGCTATGGGGTCTCCAAATGATTTGCATATATCATCCTGCTCATCAGTGACCTCTGCTAACTGGAGAAAATATTCATCTGAAATTTCCTTTTGAAGAAGCGTTTTAAAAAAAAGTTTCTGAAATGCAAAACGTTTTTGCCGCATGTTATATATAGACTTAGTTCTACCTTGCAAAGAAATATTCCAGTTGTTTTGATTTGGCATAACACACAGAAATGCTGCATTCCTATAGAAATCTTGAGAATTCACATTGCTAATTCTGTTCTTCATAAAATTTATCTGTTATGGCAGAGAAAAAATTTAATGCCTGTCCTTGCCACAGCCAACCCACATTAGAATGATATGGGGCAAATCTACAGCAAATACCTCATGGTCCAACTTTAGTATGTTAGGAAACTGATAACACGGCATGTTTTTTCAGGAATACAGTTAACAATTCTTATAACTTGTTGCAAAGTGTCTCCTTAAAATAGTAGTGTTAGTGCAGAGATTTCCCTCATGAGCGATACCATGAAAAGAAATGAAAGCCTCTGGGTGTGTTAATGTTTTTCTTAAATCTGTGCACTCAACCCTCATGTTTTCCTGTCAGGAGAGGTCCACCATCTGTACATACACGCACTAAATTTAGCAAATCCAGTCCGACTTCATGACATTTACCTTGAAATTTGTTGACCATATCTAGCCCTGTGTTCTGTTCACAAAAGCGCTCACAGCAAGGAGAGAAAACCTTCTGCTACAACCCAATGGGTTGTAAACCCGTGCTGAGTCAGTAGCACCAGCTGGTTTATCCAAAGTGGTGGAGTGGTGGAATGGTACACATTTTCCTCTGCAGTATCACATGAAGTCATTCTGTGACATCAAAAGCCATTAATTCACGTTACCATCCTGGTTTCCCTCCCTCAGTCAGTGGGAACTCCCCATGAGGTCACACAGGTGAGCTGGAGGCAAGATGGCCACCCAGGAGGGCAGGTGTTGGGAGAATCCGACTCTCACACGGCTGTTGCAGGCTGCTCTGCCCAGCGTTAGAGCCGTGGGGCTTAGACGCACATTTGCAGCAGCCATGCCAGACTGCCCAGTCACTTGGTGTCCCGTGATCAGATATTGGATCTGATCCGGCACTGAGTGGCCAGACAGGTGCTGTTTCTCAAGAGAAGAGTGAACATCCATGTGACTTTGTTTTTAAATCCTAGGTGCGTGCGCTGTCATTTGCTGGAAGCTCCACAGAACAGCCCTAATGGCCACAGAGTTGCTGATTCCAACAGCTTGAATGGGAGGATGGCTTGTACTGGGCTGTGGACCAGCTGCAGACCACCCTTTTGCTCTGATCCCCATTTGAAACTCAGTGCATGAGCAAAGCGAACCCTTCCAGTGACGTATGTGTTGGATCCAAGTCCAAAGAGGCCCACAGAGCATCAAGCCTCTTTTTTCTTTTTAATTTATTTATTTTTATTGTTAAATCATAGCTGTGTACAGGCCTCTTGTGTAATGCTCGTGGGTAGAAGATACTCCAAGTTAGCTTGCACTCTGAAGAGATCTCAGGAGATCCCAGACCAGGGGCTCTAGAAACACACTATGTTTTTGTGGGATTTACTCCATCCCTCGAGCACAGCTTCCCAGCAGATACAAGCGTGAACTCAAGTCCTGTGTAGCCGGGGCAATGACAGAAAGCCACAGAGCTGAAAGCAATGGAGAATATATTTTTTGTCCTCACCGCGTGAAAACAAATTGCTTCTTGTTTGGAGCAGAGAAAATAAAACATTTGCCAAAGCAATGGCTGCATACAGGTGTCAGAGATTCTGTTGTTCTGCTCTGTTGAGACCAGATCTATCAAACGAGCAGCATTTGGGGTCATAGCCTGATTAAGTGTGAAAATCCTATATCACTCTCCCACCCCAATAGTCTGCAGCTGCTAAGTCAATGCTTTTGCATCCCCCAAGACTTTCCAGGTGGCGGTGACCCCACAGCCCACCCGGGGACATGGCACTGCCTTTGACTTGGCATTCAGCTGAGCACAGTGGTTCTAATGTTTTCCATCTGGCCCGTCCTAGCACTTCAGTCATACGCCCATAAGCCCTGGCGGCGAGGTGAGGAGTCTGCTGGTCTGCAAATGCACTGCCTGTCACTGCAAATTTAGGAACAAAGGGAATTACTGCAGGTCCTTTGTGTGGACCAGCTGGGCCAACGGTGAGAGAAACCAGAGCAAAGCTCCACTTATCATCCAACCTTGTGAATCCCCACCCCGACCATTTCACCAAAGGATATCTGGAATCCCCAGGAGTCAGTGTGAATTCTCAGCCTATTCTAGAAATTCCCCCAAAATCTGGGCATTTCCCTTTTCCAGGTAATCCAGCAAACGGTTTCGGTGACTTTCAGGAAGGGAAAGTGGAGGATTTAGGCTGCCCTGTGGTCAGACCTGCAGGGCGCCCCAAGGAGATCGGACTCGTATCTCAAACGAAATGTCTCCTCCTGCCCCAGAACCGGACATATTCTGTTAAAACAGCTCGATACTGTGTCTTTATCTCTGACGAGATAATTTCCAATATTCAGAGATTATTCTGACCATTCTTATACATTGCTTTCCCTAACAAGCTTTGGGATCCATTTGGCAAAGTCCACCCCCCAAAAATCCTATCTGCATTTTTATTGAGATTGTATAAATTTATAAATTAATTCAGGGAACATTGATATTTCTCTAACATTAAGTTATCCCATCAATAAGTGTGATATATCTACTTATTTGGAACATTTATATCTTCTATTAAATTCTATACTTTTCTCAGTAGAGTTCTTACGTATTTTTATTAGTTTTGTTTCAAACTGGTCTCATCACAAAAAAGTAAAAACTTTTAGGGACCCACATTCTCAACCAGCCAGGTCCCTTTTCCCCTTTATAGCCGAACTTCTAGAAAAAGTCCAGCCAACGTTTCTTTTTACTCCTTTCGCTTCCTTTCGAACGCAGTGTGGTGTGGACTCAGGAGCCCTGCTCCATCAGAACTGCTCAGTCACCAATGACACACACACAGCCAATAACATAAACCTTCTTCTCAATCCTTATCTTGCTTGACTTTTAAAACATTTATAGGTTTTGAATTTACCTAGATTCACTATTTCTAGTTTATATTTCTGTGGATTCTAACAAATGCACAGAGCTACATACACCCCATCATAGCCTTTTACAAAACAGTTTCATTGTCCCCCAAACTCCCTCCTGCTGCCTCTTTGCGGTCAGCTCCCATCCCCACTCTTCTCCTGGCCACCACAGACCTGCCGTCCAGCTCAACACTTTCGCCTTTTCTAGAAAGTCATATAAATGGAGTGACATACCATGGGGCCCCACTGGCACTAGCCTCTTTCACTTTTGCAGAACACATGGGAGATTCATTCACACGGCCACAGGAATGTAGTGTGATTTTCTTCTTTTATTACTACGAGGTCTCCCAACTCAAAGATACACCACAGCTGATCACTCATTTGTTCCAATTTGAGTTGCTTCCAGATTTTGACTATTACGAACAGTCTGCAATAAACATTCCTGTCATTTGTGTGAACACAAGTTTTGATCTCTGGGGGTAAGTGAGGACTGGTGCTCTCTGGGGAGGGTGTCCGGGTGCAGAACGGTAAGTGTGGGCTAGATTTGCTCACATTAACAAAACCGCCACACTTGTTTTCAAAGTTGCTGTGCCCGTGTGCATTCCCGCCAGCAAAGCACGGATGTTCCATTTGCTCCACACCTCACTGACCTTGACAGTTTGGGGGTGTATTTTCCCCCAGCCTCACAGTTGTATTGGGCATTTCACTGTGATCTGACTTGTGCTCCCACACTGACTACAGATATCTTTCATGTGCTTATTTTATTGTCAACATGTCTTTTTTCATTACTTTTGTTTACATATTTTGAGTTATTTCATGTTGCTGAATTTTGAGCATTGTTTATATATTCCAGATACAAGTTTTTGTCAGAAATGTATCTGGCAAATGTTTCCGTTCTCTTAACAGTGTCTCTTTCAGAGCAAAACATCTCCATGCTGACAGCTGCCTGACCCTTAGCAGCTTGTCATTTTGATTCTTCTCCTTTTTCAGGTCTCAGCCCCAGGAAGCAACCCCTTCTCCTCAGGAAGCTTCTACCACGTTGCCTATGGACTTTCCTTACGGCACCTCTCACATGCTGTAATTACTCACTTATTATATTTATTAGGTGCATTCTTCACTATATTGCAAATTCCAAGAAGAAGGGGGGCTACGTCGGCTTTTTCAGAATGATAATGTCAAAGGCTAATACAATGTCTGATAAATAATTACAGAAAGAAAGGAAAGAAGGAAGGAAGGGAGGGAGGAAGGGAAGGAAGGAGGGAAGGAAAGAGAATGGGTCACGGAGGAACAGTCGAAGGTTACTCTAAGAACTCTAGCTCAGGAAATTGGATAACTTTATTTTTTTGAGGCAGTTTCACTCTGTCACCCTTGGTATAGGGCCGTGACATCATAGCTCACAGCAACCTCAAATTCTTGGGCTCAAGTGATCCTCCTGCCTCAGCCTTCCGAGTAGCTGGGACTATAGGTGCCCACCATAACACTTCAATAATTTTTTTCTATTTTTAGGAGAGATGGGGTTGTGCTCTTGCTCAGGCTGGTCTGGAACTCCTGAGCTCAAGCAATCCACCTGCCTCGGCCTCAGAGTGCTGGGATTACAGGTGTGAGCCACCACACTCAGCCAAATTGGCTAATTATTAATGATTTAAATGTAACTAGAAAATACAGGAGAAAGCTGGAGAGAAAAGTCAATATGTTTAGTTTGCCATAATCATTTTTTTAAATAACAAGAAACACAGTGGTTTTTCTTTTTTTTTCTTTTCTTTTTTTTTTTTTTTTTTTTTTGGTAGAGACAGAGTCTCACTTTATCGCCCTTGGTAAAGTGCCGTGGCATCGCATGGCTGACAGCAACCTCCAACTCCTGGGCTTAGGCAATACTCTTGCCTCAGCCTCCCGCGTAGCTGGAACTACAGCCACAATGCCCAGCTATTTTTTTGTTGCAGTTCGGCTGGGGCCGGGTTTGAACCCGCCACCCTCGGTATACGGGGCTGGTGCCTTACCCACTGAGCCAAGGATGCCACCCAACACAGTGGTTTATCTAAATTTCTTCATGTAATCCTTCTTCCTCCATTATTAAAAATGGAGACTATGCAAATATCCTGTTTTCCTCAAACTTTTGCCCGCTAATTTTAGAATTTTTCAATGTATTTTGCCAGTGATAATTATCACTATGACATTTGCCTAATGCAAATTTCTGATTTTCCTTATTCTTCTAAGGTGTATTAATTGGGATTTTTCTATACAGAGGGGCTATCCCTCCTCCCTCTTATTTCATTCAGTTGTACCCAACTGTATTTCCTCTGTTTGCCTTCTTTGCCAAGCCAGTAGAAATTTAGCAAAGCAATGTTATTATTCAAGAGCAAATACCATTTAAAAAGACAAATCATGACTGGGTGTGGTGGCTCAGCACTTAGGGAAGCTGAGAAGGAGGGTAGCTTGAGGAAAATTTGAGACCAAGAGTTTAAGATCAGCCTGAGCAACATAGCCGAATTCTGTTTCTACAAAAAATGAAAAGTCAGTCAGTTGTCGGGGTACACACCTGTTGTCCCAGCCACTCAAGAGGCTGAGAAGCCAGGATTAGTTGAGCCAAGGAGTTTCGGGGTGTAGTGAGCTGTGATCGCACCACTCCTCTCCAGCCAGGGCAACAAGGACCCTGTCTCAAAAGAAAAAAAAAAAAAGACAAATCACAAAGAATTTTCAAATTGTTCACACTATCTGTCAAGCCAGATGAACTGGTCACACAACAAAAATAGACCACAAACACCATTAAAGCAATGCAAATCCAGAAGAAACAAATGTATCACAAAAAGACTTAAGTACTTACTGGATGTGGTGACTTCAGAGCAAAAGCAAGTCAATGCATTTTGGTAATTAATGTTCATTTTGGTCTTTTCTGACTTTTGCTGTGCAGCGTTTCTAAATAAAACAAGGAACTAATGGCTTTATTTCAAAGTGGATGGTGGTTTTGATAGTTTATTTTAAGGTAGGGCTTTTTTCCTCCAACTAAGATATCTAATATTTTTCAGAGAACACTTTGCAACAGGTGTACAGTGAATTTTTTTTAAAAAACTGCATGTGAGAGGAATAAGCATTGATTCTGGAAATGAGTCACTCTTTCTCAGGTGGCCTAAGAACAGAATCACCAAACTTGTCTGGACCTGATTTTCCCAGGTAGGAGATGACAGTAGTTTTCACCTACCTCATTAAGAGAGGCTAGATAATAATTAATGTTCGTAATGGGCTTGAGGCCTGTGATTTAAAGCTGTTACCCTTGATGGAAAACAACCATTCAACAACTGAGGCACAGTAAACAAGATGAGGTATATGTGTAGTCCCTGAGAAGAGAGTGAGTAGTGAAAAATTGGTCAGGAAGGGGAAGGAGCCCGAGAGACTCTCCTCTGTCGTGTGAGGATCTGTGCGTGTTCGTGTTTGGTCCCCACAGAGCTAAGGAAAACTCTTCCCTGATGTCCCACTGAGGTGATGTCATTTCTTATGCTAAAATTCTTAACCTTTTTTGTGCCGTGGACTTTTCTGGGATTTAGTGAAGTCTACAAAGCTCTTCCTGTAATAATTTTTAAATGCTTTTAAGGCTGCATAAAATGCCAGGAAGGCTATGTTGACTATT
>CAUYPK010002577.1:0-41380 GCA_963574355.1 Loris lydekkerianus
TTTTTAATTTTGACAGTCTATGAACTGAAAAATGCATTTTCATTGTAATTTTAGTTTGAGTTATCTCATGTGATCTCAAGGATATATTTGTATGCTTAGAACATGTATATTTATTTTTCTTTTTTCATTTTAACGCAATACCCCCTTTTTAACATACGAATAGGGGGATGGGGCAGTGGGTGGGTTGGGGGGGGGGGGGCGGGGCGGTGGGAGGGTGATTGGTGGGATTACACCTGCGGTGCATCTTACAAGGGTACATGTGAAACTTAGCAAATGTAGAATATAAATGTCTTAACACAATAACTAAGAAAATGGCAGGAAGAATATGTTAACCAGTGTGATAAAAATGTGTCAAACGGTCTATAAAACCAGTGTATGATGCCTCATGATCACATTAATGTACACAGCTATGATTTAATTTAAAAAAAAAAAAGAAAGAAAAGATAGAACAAGCCAATTCTTTAAAAGGACAATGGACTTGAGCAGGTACTTTCAAAAGAAAATAATCAAGTGGATAACAGATATATGAATAGTGGTTCAATACAAGTATCTATCAGGGAATGAAACCAAAACCCACAATGATATATTGTCTTGTGTTCTTTTCAGCTAAAGGCAATTCCTAGAGAGAAAAGGAACTTAGATGAGAACTCTCAACAACTGAGAAATGAGTGGCTCAGTCTTAAAAGGGAGATCTGGGCAGCACACCACAGCATCCAAGGTTTTTTTTTTTTCTGCGTTTTTTTACTTTTTAGAGACAGAACCTCACTGTGTTGCTCAAGCAGATCTTGAAGTCTGGAGCTCAAGTAACTTTTCCACCTCAGCCTCCAGCGTAGCCACCATGCCTGGCTAGCATTAACTCTTAATCTCAAAAACATTGTGTTGAGCGATAGCTGCCATGGCTTAAGTGTTTGTGTCTCTCTAAAATTCATGTTGAAACTTAATTCCCATTGTAGTATTATTAGAAGGTGCATAAACAGTATTAAGGCCCTTATACAAGGATTCAGGGAGCTTCCTGGCCTTCTGTTATCCTGTGCCATGTGAGGAGGGAGCAAGAAGGTGTCATCTTGGAAACAGAAAGAAGCCCTCACCAGCCACCAGGTCTACAGTACCTATCTTGGACTTCCCAGACTCCAGAACTGTGAGAAATAAATCTTTCTTTATAAATAACCCAGTCTCAGGCATGTTGTTATAGCAGCAGAAAGACAGATACCCAGGGAGTGAAAGCCTCATCCTGGAACTCCTGATAGATTGGGTTAGCCAGGTATATAAGTAGAGTCCTGCCCCAGGCTTCCAAGGGATCAACTGGATCTACAGACGTAGCTGATTATATGGAATGAAAATACTTGGCATCAGGTGCAATTCCAATATTGGTCTTTGGAATGAGTGCTATCACAGTGGAGGTCAAGTGAAAACCTCAGAAACAGGCCCCTCTCCACCAAGTCAAGTGGTTACATCAGAAACATTATATTGGGAGAAATGACAGAAATTATTGCCATCCTTAATAAAAGACAAGGAGAGTTTGTCTTCATATATTCATTTCATTCAGCAACCTGGCACTACAAACACAGACAGACGCTGGAGAACGACGTGAACAGAGTACAACCGCAACCGACTCACTGCTGCACTGGAGTCGCTGTGCTAGAGGGGGGACCTTTGCTACAGCAGATTAATAAGCTTCAGGTACATGGCAGGCAGCCATGGATTTAAAGTAGAACCTCTGTAAGGTGATCAGCCAAGGGACTGTCACAAACTGGTCAACATATGCAGGTGGCCAACATAAGGAACCAGGCCTGCTGTACTGATACATATGTGTGGTGTGTGTCCAGTCTATGACAATTAGGACAACTTCAGGAGATGGTTGGTGTGGAGGAGGTCAACCATGCATGTTCTACTGGATTCTTTTCCATACTTCCCAGGAATGAAGACCAGAAGCAGTTCAAATCCACATGAGATAAACAACGGTATACATTTGCAGCCTTGCCCCAAGGCTAGGTAAATTCTCCCTCCCTTTGACCTGTGGACTACCTACTCTACAGTCCATAGAAACTTTGACTGATTAGACATCTGTGAAACATACATTGGTCCACATATCAATGGCATTGTGTTAATAGAACCAAATGATCAAGGAGTGGTAAGTGCATAGGTTCCAGAGAATAGGAAGATTCAGGACTCTACACATAATAGAATTTCTTAGGGTCTGAGGTATGCTGAGTCATCCTCTCCAAAAAAAGATTATTGCATCTCACACAATGTCTGCTAAACCTATTCAGGTTATGGTGGGAAAATATTCCCCACTAGGAAATGTTTCTCCAGCCCACTTACCAGGTGATGCAAAAGGCTGCCAGCTTTGAATGGGACCAGAACAGGAAAAGGTTCCACAGCAGGTGCAACCTGCCAGTTGGGCCACACAGTCTGGCAGACCTTGTGATGCTAGTGGTGGGAAAAGACGGTCAGTGACATTTATGTCAAATCCCACTAGGTAAGAAGTGAGATGGAAGGGGCAGATCCAGGATGAGGCATGAGAAGATACAGAGAGGGCAAATAATTACATAAGCAGGTGGCCCAGATTACCAGGCCAAAACTCATGTCCCCATCAAAACTCACATTGAGGCTTTATCCACTTGTAATGTGTTGAGAGATAGTGGGACCTTTAAGAGGTGTTTGAGTCATAAGGAATTCACCCTAATGAAGGGATTAATTCAGTCTCTGGGAAGTGAATGAAGGCTCACTTTCCTGGGACTGGGTTAGTTACCACAAGTGAATGAATGCTCACTTTCCTGGGACTGGATTAGTTACCACAATGCTCACTTTCCTGGGGCTAGATTAGTTACCAAAGCAAGGTTCTTGCACAGCCAAGGAACACATTCAACAAAGCACATAGACAACCTACAGAATGGGGAAGATGTTTGCATGCTACACAGCCTACAAAGCAGCGGTTCTCATGTTGGGCAAGACACATGAACAGAAACGTCTCTAACAAAGAGAAACGAACAGCCGAAAAACACAGGCAAAGTGCCCAGCACCTCTAATCATCAGAGAAATGCAAGCCAAACCACACTGAGATATCCGCTAACCCCAGTGAGGATGCCTCACATCATAAAATCCCAAAGCAACAGATGCTGGTGTGCACGCAAAGAGAAAGCAGCACTGACACAGCATCAATGGGACAGAAAACCAGGGCAACCTCTATGGAAAGCAGCACGGAGATTCCTCAAAGAACTGAGAGTAGACCTCCCATTTGATCCTGCAGTCTCTCTACTGGGTATTTACTCAAAGGAAAAAAAAAAGACATTTTTAAAAATCTCTGATTCATATGAGGGTACATAGGATTAAGTAACATTGTTTGTGTTTGCAAAGTTATGCCATAGTTGTGGTTGTGACCTTCAGCCAGGAAGTGTGCCATTTTCCATTAAGTGGGAACTTACCAAACCTCATCTCCCTCCTCCCTTCTCAAATTTGAGTTTTTCTCTCACATGTGCATATTGTTGTTAATTTACCAATTTCGACTTAGTATTGAGCACATGGGGGGCTTGATTTTTCCATTCATGTGATACTTTACTTAGGAGAGTGTCCTCCAAATCCATCCAACTTGTCACAAAAGATATAAAATCTCCATCTTTTTGTGGCTGAATAGTATTCCATGGTGTACATATGCTACCGTTTATTAATCCATTCATGTGTTAAAGAGCACTTGGGTTGTCTCCATATCTTACAGCTGCTATGAACATTTGTCCAAACCGGTACAGCCTTTATAGAAAAAAGTATGGAGACTCTTCAAAGAACTAGAAGTAGACCTCCCATTTGATCCTGCAATCCCTTTATCAGGTATCTACCCAGAAGAAAAAAAATCATTTTATCTTAAGGACATTTACATTACACATTTAATAATAAAGACACTTGAATATTTATAGCAACACAATTCACAATCACAGGGACATGGAAACTGCCCATGTACCCATCAAAATCAAAATCAAATCAAAATCAAAATCAAAATTTTAGGTTAATAAAATGCTGTGTGTGTTTACCACATATACATATCTAGAGTATTGCTCAGCCATAAAAAAGAAGGGACTGTATCTTTCCTAACAACCTAGACAGAACTGGAGACCATTTTCCTAAGTGAAGTATCACAAGAATGGAAAAGCAAACACCACACGTACTCAATATTAAATTGGAACTATTGATCAACACCTATATGCTCAGATAGAACCAAAGCTCAACAGAATTCAAGGAGGTAGGAGAGGGGGAAGGGGATGGGTAAATTCCCACCCATCTGGCATGTTGCAAAGCACACCACACACTGTCTGGGTGAAGGGCACACCTTTAACTTTAAAAAATACAAAAGCAAAAAGTGTAACCAAAACATATGGACTTCCATAATATCCTGAAATAAAAAATAAAATAAATTAAAATGGAAGGTTGCCTCTCGTGTTTTGCCCTCCTGCACACACAGGCTTGACCTTCTGCCTTTTCCTTCCATGGCGTGGTACACAGCATGGCACTCACCAGAAGCCGAGGCTGCCCTGTCTTGGACCTCCCAGCCTCCAGAATGGAGTGTTACAGCAACACAAAACTAAGACAGCCCACTTGACAGCAACGCTGGTGCAGCAGTGGTTTTATGTCCCGGAGGTCTACAAGTCCTACTTTAACACCAGGAAGAAGCTCCATTCAAGATGCAACCCAGCAGGGGTCCAGCTTCAAAGCCATTCCTCCCCGCCTTCCCTATATGTAGAAATATCCATAGGATTACGTTCTTACCAATGAGTTACTGCCATGAGTTGTAGGTAGAGATGTTCTCCCAAAATCCCTTGAAAGGAGGAGGGACTGGTCTGGCTCACTCGCCTTCCCCTCCTTTCTCCGTCCTTCTTCCCATGAGATGGCTGGAACTGCAGCAGCCATTAGAGGTCAGGGGGGCAAACCTGAGATGGACTTGAGGTTCTAACAAAAGTGGTGTGGAAAGATCTCGGGATGTTGACAGCATCATGGCACTTGTCCTCTTCCACCTAGAATACCTGCTTCTGGAATTCTCACTACATGAGCTAACCCACTCTGCCCAATATGTGAAGTGCAGCCATGCCCATGTTCTTGAGCCTTAAACCGTTCTGAGTCATTCCTTCTTATCCAGAAAAGACTCTTTACAGAAAAGGGATGCAATTATTAAAGAAGTTACCATCTGTGGCCAGTGCACACTGGACACATCTTGCTGTGGCTATTCTTCTCAGGACAATTGGCATCGCCAGCCTTGTTGCCAAGTAAGAATAACGTCCACCTCTTACCAGCAATAGAAGAGGTAGTGCTTGTGAAAGGTAAAAGTAGAAATAGCCTACCACTGTGTAACTTTGTTGATAGTGTCTGCACAGGGGAGCGTGGATTTATAGAAAAGAAGAACATGCCCAATGCCTACAAACAGAAAGTTCTGATCCTGGCTTCTCTATTGTATTTGTTGTTGACCTTAGAAAAATCACATCGTTTCTGTCTGTCTCCCTTTTTTCACATCTTAATAAAATAGATCTTTGTGCCATTTGCTTGTGATGAGAGTCCAGTGAAGCAAAATATATATAAAAGCTTTTCAAAAAAAAATGCTGCTCTGAATATGGAAGGAATTGCTATATGAATATTGAATTCCTAGTGTATGTGTAACCCATCGCAGAACCCTGTGCATTAGGGTATACTAGGAATTAGCGTACGAAAAATGAGGGTGACTAAAATTACCAGATTTTTTTAACCCGAATTTTCTCCCACTTTTTAAACCATTATGTTGGGAGAGACCCCATGAGACACAAGAATAATGTCAGAATGGAGACACATTGCCATGGTGAGGGGGGGTTGTGTCTGTGTGTAAGATTTAACCTTTTTCTTGGTGAGTTTCATATATTTCATACAAAGGATTGCTGAATATTCATTGATCTACCTAGTATCCACAAGTACGCTATTAGAAATGCATTACTTATCTATATTTTTGAAATGTTGAAATAATTCAGTGTTGATCCTTTGCGAGATAGGTTTGCTACCTTTAAACTGAAGTGACAATAACACCCAAGCCATCTTCGGTTTCTCTCAAGTTGTGCTGATAGCTTTGATGTCTCTAACAAACCAGAGACTGCCTGTGAGAATCCCATATGTCACCATTAAATTGAAAAAGGCCTGAAATAGCAAAACCTCACTTCTGGTAGGAAAGGGAAGTGAGAAAAGAGCCAACCGATGGTTATTCATGATTCACTCCTGGCCTGCCATGATAAATAACAGTGGCCTTGTTCTCCTCTTTGCTGGGCTCATAATTTTCTTCCTGAAGGTATTTCACCTGCAAAGGAAGAACTGGGCTAGAGGGATGTCTTGTAAAAATGATGTTTAAAGTCTCTTAAAACACAAAAGACTATGTTGGGTTATAAACCCTTCTTTTTGCATACAGCAAACAATGTCCAATTAATCTCAGCAGGCTAGGGAGACTGGACGGAAACAATTTGCCATGTTTGGGCAGCAATTTCATGACAATCTAGTAATGTTAAGAGAAAATTTAAAGACTCAATAATCTTCTTTTAAAAGATTACAAGTGAAGGGCTCCAGATCTGGGCTTATACTGCAACATTAAACATGAGCATTACACTGTCCAAATATGGGTTCTTCGCGTAAGGTAGGAAATATCCATGCCATTTCCATGTTAAAAGGGTGGTATATTACTTGGAATGAAATACAGCAATGCAAAAATAACCAGTAATTTGGCTTTGGGTGTTTTTATGTAGACTTCTGAGTATCCTTCCATTGTTTCAGAGCTGTTTCCTCTGGCCCTGACAGGCAAGGATCTGTGATATGTTGGCAAACAATTTTACTGTTTTCCTCTCTCTCCTTATGAAGGATATTTATAGACTCCGAATTGCATCTGCTTTCCAACAGTTATCTTCTTGGGCGTGGATTAAATGAAGATCTGGGTGTTGAAAGACATTTACATAAGTGCTGTTTGTGAACAGGAAGGCCAGTTCTTCTATTATCCCCAGAACATTTAAATCTTAATGACTGGCATTGTTGTCTAAAAGACAGTGTTTTTCCTGCTGAGAAACTGCATTAGATTCAAGAAACAGAGCTCATTTCCATTCTCTCAGCAGTCTCTCTAGAAATGACATGCAGTGCTTGAAACTGTTTATTTCCAAATTCAGGCCTCCCTCGCATCAGTCATCAGCTTCAATTACCAGTTTTCCGGAGCCGAGCCATCAGGCAGTCTGACACCGGGGTCCAGCCTAATTCCCACCTTCTCCAGAGTCAAGAGCATAATGTGCGGATGAAAAGGTGCAAAATAGCCTGGACTTCATTAGCATGCAGGGCCTGGCTGTTCATTTGCCGGCTGCGAATGGAAGTTCTGACACTCAGAGCTTGCTGCAAAATGAGAAAAGTCCTCTTCAGGGGAGATGAGGTCCTCGATGGTGAGGAAAGGTCATCAAAAAGACAGCGGCTGCCCTTGCTCCCTGCTCTCCATGACTGCTTATTGATTCCAGGAACACCTCATTACACGCCGGATCAACATATTATTGCCATGTTCTGGGACTGAATTGTTTACAAGTGTCTTTATCGCCGGCAAAGGCCTGCCCGGAGTTGCATGACTACACTCATTTGGCTGTGACCCGCCAATTATGTGTTATCCGATATGTTGCTGGGTATCTTGATCTTTGCCCAGGTCTTCTCCTGGCATCAACACAGTCCCATTTACTACTTCTTTCTAACCACTCTTTGGGAAAGTAGCCATTAGCCTGTCAGTGTGCAAATGTGTGTGCACACATGTGACCCTCGCTACGGGAAATCTGAGCGTCAGTGTTCCGTTGCTTGCTGTGTATAAGGCCCATAATCATTTAGGGAACTCTCTCTCGCTCTTTCTCTGTTTCACACATACACATACACACACCTTTTTTCATAGCATCCAGGATAACCCACACAATTTGCAATCAGTATGCACGGCAGACGGCGTGATGCAGCTTGTTAGCGGCTCCCTCTGCTTACATATAGGCCCTATGAGAGAGCTGTCATATTTTATTTGGGCATAGCCACTGCAAACCACTGCACAGGACCATTTTAATCTTTCATTACAGACACTTCTATGGCTCTATAAAAGAAAGAGTGGAATAGCAACTTGATTAAAAACTCAGTGAAGCGATTGTGCAACTCCCCCCAAATGTGGAAATAAGCCCATAGTTTCGAACAGAGTGCGCTCTGCAATGCAAACTTGACGTCCCTTTTTCCCCAGCTGTGACTACAGACATAACTGTAATGATGTTGAGAATTGACAACTTCTGTTGATTTTTATGAATATTTCCTAGAGAAAGTTTAATGACTCTGTCAAACATTGGTGCCACCTCAACCAAATACAGAAAATGGGGCCATTTCATTTAGATTTCCAATTGCCATTGAGAATGGCCCTTTTAATGAGTTTTCTGGTTCAAGAAGTAGCAAACCAGATGCCAAGAAACTTGCCTGTACTTGTTCTGGAAACGTACATTCTCTGTAAATGGGCACATATTGCAATGCAAGAAATGAGACTCAAGAACCTACTTTCAGAAAGGTAATGAAACTGCCCTTTATAAAATTAATAAGGGGCCACAGGGGAGAACTGCAGTAGGGGCCTGGTCTCTGCAAAGATGTAGGCATAGTTAAAATATACGTGACCAGCCACTGTCCCCTAGTTTCCTTTCCTATAGTTGCTACCCAGGAGTCGCAAAGCTAGTGGTCATAAAGATTCTTAACTGTCTTAACTACTCCCACAGATAACATCACTCTCATGAAATTTAAGTGTAATTTTTGAGATATCTTCCAGGTCCTGCATTCCAGTGGACTGGATGGCCCACCCAGACCAATAGCCCATACTAAGGACTTAATTCAACCGGTCCTATGACCACCACTCAGGAACTGACTCAGCACAAGAAGACAATTTCTGCACCCCAGTGGCTGTACCCCAAATCCAGCCAATCGGCAGACCCACCTGCCTAGCCCTTTCCCTCCAAACAATCTTTAAAAACCCTTCTTCTCAAATTCTTGGGAAGACAGATTTGAGAGTTTCCTACCATGTTTTTTCATGGTGCCTGAGATATTAAACTCCTCTGTGTGACCCCTGCTGTCTCTGTGTGACCCCCGCTGTCTCAATGTGACCCCCGCTGTCTCTGTGTGACTCCCCACTATCTCCGTGTGACCCCCGCTGTCTCCGTGTGACCCCAGCTGTCTCCATGTGACCCCCGCTTTCACAATGTGACCTCCTGCTGTCTCCGTGTGACCCCACTGTCTCTGTGTGACCCCCCCACTGTCTCTGTGTGACCCCTGCTGTCTCTGTGTGACCCCCACTGTCTCTGCGTGACCCCCACTGTGTCTGCGTGACCCCCACTGTCTCTGTGTGACCCCCACTGTCTCCGTAGTGACTCCTGCTGTCTCAGTGTAACCCCCACTGTCTGTGTGACCCCCGCTGTCTGTGTGACTCCCACTGTCTCTGCGTGACTCCCACTGTCTCTGTGTGACCCCCGCTGTCTCAGTGTGACCCCCACTGTCTGTGTGACCCCTGCTGTCTCAGTGTGACCCCCACTGTTTGTGTGACCCCCGCTGTCTCTGTGTGACCCCCGCTGTCTCTGCATGACCCCCGCTGTCTCTGTGTGACCCCTGCTGTCTCAGTGTGACCCCCACTGTCTGTGTGACCCCCGCTGTCTCTGTGTGACCCCGGCTGTCTCTGTGTGATCCCCACCATCTCTGTATGACCTCCCACTGTCTCTGTGTGGCCCCCACTGTGTGACCCCTGCTGTCTCTGCGTGACCCCTGCTGTCTCTGCGTGACCCCCCACTGTCTGTGTGACCCCTGCTGTCTGTGTGACCCCTGCTGTCTGTGTGTGACCCCCGCTATCTGTGTGACCCTCACTGTCTGTGTGACCCCCGCTGTCTCTGTGTGACACATTTGCTGTCTCTGTGTGACTCCCACTGTCTGTGTGACCCCCACTGTCTCTGTGTGACCCCCGCTGTCTCTGAGTGTTGGTTTCTTCTTGAGCAGCAGGCAATGACCCTGGTAAGGCTATAACAGTGATATCTGTAAGCACATATGTTTCCAGCAATTTCCTAGATTTGTTTGATATTTATTTTTCTTTAAATTAGTTTTTTCCAGGCATTTTTTTCTCTTTCTTTCCAATTTTTGGAGAGGAGTTTTTGTAAAGATATCAGGTTCTTTTTGTTTCTTCTGAAATCCCACAGTCCTGGCTTTCTGACAAATGACTAACTGAAGAGGCTAAATAAAGACCCCTCCTCAGGGTGCTTCAGCACAATTAGACAGTCAATAGAGAGATGTTTGCTCCACCAACTGTTTAAGAGCACCACAAATTCTGTAGTATCATCAACCAACAAATCGCCTTTGGAAAGAGGAAGATGATTTGGAGGATTACTCCTGATTTATTTTGGGGGACGCAATTGCACGTGCAGAAGTTTGATCAAGGGATAAAGACGGAACAAGGGGGACTGTTTACCAACATTCCTATCTGAGGAGCAAGTCTCAGTGTGGTTGGAACTCACAGAATGACAAAAAGGATGACTCTTAATAGCTAGGGGTCATCCAAAAGGAAAGGAACTTCTTTACAGACTAAGAAGAGGTTGTAACAACATGGCAGTGGGAGAGCCCACACAATGGACAGCGTGGGGTTCCATGTGCTGGGCAGAAGAGAGAGTTCCATCCAGAAGCCTCTGCCAATTTCTATAACTAATTAATCTAACATTTCAACCAGGAAAGATAAATCCTCTCTGTTGTGGCTTTAATGCCTCATCTTCTTTAGGAATCTCCCAAACTGGCACCCAAAGACTCTCTCCGGTTAACAAGACAGCCAGCAGTCGTAGGTCTTCTGGATTCCTCCCACTCTTTAGAAGTCACAGGTGCCTACACATATTTTTCTGATAGCTAATGGAAAATGCATGTGCACTCTGCAAACTCTGATGGGATGATCAGATGGTAACTAACAAACAAAAAAACCTATGCTTTAAATGTCATTTATTAAATACAACTTTGTGCCAGGGAACTTTCTAAAAACACAGTGTACATTTATTTACTTATTACAACAACCCTGTGACTTAGGCATAGCCATTCCCACTTTCCAAATAAGGAAACCTTTCCGTACTTCTAATAGGGTTTTGTTTCAGTGTGCGCAAGATGATACAGTTACTGACATGCAGAATTTAACCCCAGGTGTGACCCTTGGTGACCCCAGGTGTGACCCGTGACAGACCCACACTCTATTCTGCCTCCAGACTCAGCATCCATTACAAATTCCCGAGAACCCTGTAAAATACCTTTTCTGCACACCAGCCAACATCAGTGCAGAAAGAGTTGCTAGTTGTGATAATGAATAATGTGTCAAAACTATGATCTTGTTAACACATCTGAGATCCTTGGCCGTGAGATGAGCTGAAGTAAGCCTTTTTTGGCTGACATAATAAAGGAATTTTTGATCCAAAAGGGCCATTCAGGCCATTTAATTAAAAAGAAAACATGGTGGGCATTGCAGGGAGAATGTGTTCAGGGAGCTGACGATGGCACCCCCACTAGTCGGTAGGAGCGTCTGAGGAAGTCTTGGCAACCTTTGGTCCTTACACTCATCCACTTGTCTGGTAATCTTCCTTTACTGTTTCTATTCAGACTTAATTCACCTCCCGTGGAATTCATGCTGTCTTTGAAAAACTAATGACCATGGGTCCAGTCACCACACAGGAGACTGGATTCCAAAGACTTGAGCGATGGCCACTACTGACTGCAGACCTGCACGGCTGTGTTTGTAGGTTCTGGAATCTTCCCCGTCTCGTGTCTGTTCTTCTCTGCTTCTCCAGGAGAATGTTGGCCACTTTCTAACGTCCAGGATAATGTGTCACTGGCCTGGCTGGAATGCAGGGAGGTGACCATGCACAGGGAACTTCCGTATTCTTCCTTCAGCAGCAACGGCATCTGCACTCCCAGCTCCTTCATGCTACCCCAGTTTCTCCTGTGAGGGGAGAAATACTGCTCTCATCAGTTAATTTGCACTAAGACACCGAATATGCAAATTTACACCCTCTTCTTCCCCTTCCATCTCGAACAGGTGGTACTTGCGCAGGTGACCTATTCCAGGTCACTTGCAGGTGACCTATGGCCTTTCCTCCAGGTTTATGTCCCCTAAGCCTCACCTAGGATGGGAGGATTGAATAATTATTTGATTTTCAGAATAAGCAATTGATGACTCTTGATAAGTCTACTAGAAATGAGCTCAACCACTCTAATGTTAAGCCAAGGGCATGTGCTTGCTGGTCACTCTGGCCAGCTAGCCCTTGCTTATATGTCTTTTCTTTGGATTTGCACAGATGAGCCTTGCGAGTCGACCATGCACTCCAAACTGTAGGTAGGAGTGTCCTTGGAGCTCTAACTTGCATTTTCTGCCCTCAAAATAGCCAACAATAAGCAGCAAGAAAAAGCACCACAAGACAATAATGATTAAAGACAAAATAACAAGCATGTATAATACTAGGTGCCCAAGGAGCTGGGGGGAGTAGGGTAGAGGATACCTATGGGCTCACACCATGGGAAAGGCTTCCCATGTGAAATAAGATAGGGGTGTGTCTTGGGAATAAGGGTAAGCAGAAAGAGGGGTGGGTAGGCCTAATACATAGAATTCAACTGTGGCCAGTTGGTTCCTCCCATTCTCCCAAGGGAGGACAGTCTTGTTTCCCCTCCCCTTGATTCCTGAGTGTGTGGCTTCCTTGACCCATACAATGAAATGGGAGTGACATTCCGGAACTTCTGGATGAACAGGCATTAAAAGGACTAGCAGTTTCCTCCCTCCTTCTGGGAGCCCAGCTGCCATGCTGCAGAGGAGTAGGGGCCGGTCTACCCAGGGACTAGAGGTCTACCCTGGGAGATGAGAGGAGTTCTTGGACCTCTCCCTAAACAAGCCCAGCTGAGCCATCATGGGAGATGAGCACAAGTTCTGCTGGCATTCTTGACTCACAGAACTGTAGAAAAATAAAAATAAGTTGTGTTTTATGTCATGAAGTTTTGGGGTAGTTGGTTAAGCAGCAACAGATAAGTGATAGAATAGGGACAAAGAGGGCCAGGCACAGTGGCTCACGCCTGTGACCCCAGCAGTCTGGGAGGCAAAGGTGGGTGGACTGCCTGAGCTCAGGAGTTGGAGACCAGCCTGAGCCACAGCGAGACCCCATCTCTAAAAATAGTCATGCGTTGTGGCAGGCGGCTGTAGTCCCAGCTACTCGGGAGACTAAGGAAAGAGGATCGCTGGGGCCCAGGAGTTTGAGGTTGCTGTGAGGTCGCCACAGCACTCTCCCGAGGGCGACAAAGTGAGACTCTGTCTCAAAAAATAAATAAATAAAAATAAATAAAATTGAAAAAAAAAAAAAAAAAAGAGAGAGAATAGGGATAAAGGCATGAACAAGAGTGATGAACTGCTCTCCCCATGAAAAGATACCACTATAAACATGAGATGAGTGCATACGGTATTTTGGGAGCGTTAAGTTAAATAAACCATTCTGGTTAGATCAGGAATTTCAGATTAGCAACAAGAAGAATACAGATCGACAAATTAGAGCCAAATACCTTACATGCAGGAAGGGGTCTTCAGAGCAGCCCACCAGTGCCCTCTGTAGTCAGGGCTGTTAACAGCTCCTTGCCCCAAACTTCAGTGTGTGCCAGCTCACGGTCTAACCACCAGGCTTCACTGCCCAGAGTTGCTTTTTTGACCCTTGAAGCTCACTCTGCTTAGCAACAGGCCAGAAGTGCTGGGAAAATAAGGCTAGCAAAGAGTAGATCTCAGCCGGTGACTGAGAGCTGGTGTATAACTATCCTAGCTCAGGGGACTCACTGTAAGCCCAGTGGTCCGTGCTATGTCCTAGAGTTCCCCTGGTAGAATTAAATTCCCCGGTTGCCCACAGTGGTAATCTGCTTTATGATGCACTTTAATGGCTGCCTACCCTTCTCTGTCGCTCACCTCCTTCTCCTCCTAAGATCATCTTCCAATAACAAATTGCTGGGTTTTGGAGAAATCCAAACTAAGATACTCTCCTCTCACTATTAAGAAAAATAGAGCCAGGACAGAGATTATTTTGAGTGGGTGCTATAACAAAATGAACCAAAAATATGCAGCTTTTAGAACAAAATAGGGATTTATTTATCTCCAAGTCATCTTGGTGATGACTTTGGCCATGGGTGAAGCTTTGCCATCTTCAACACAAGGCTCCCATTAGCATCATTCCCACCCAGCAGAAAGGAACAGGGAGGTACAAATAGGAGGTGACAATTACATCATTTCTGTGTCACTGGTGAAAACTTAGTCATAAGGCCACACGTAGCTGTAAGGGAGGCTGGGAAATGAGGTTAAGCTGGGCAGCCATGTGCCCAGGATGAAGAGAATAAGCTGGTAAGAGATGGCAGACCCATGTCTCTGACACAGGGACCCATGTCTCTGTACCCAAGTGTCTGCAGCCAGTTAGGAGACAAGTAGGTTGAAGAGCCTTTCTGCACAGTATTTATTTCCTGCTACTCTCACTTTGATTCCAACCAGACTATAGTAGGTTCCAAATGTCATACTGAGGAATCTGGTATTCTGCAGGGTACATCTCCCCTCATCACAGAAGTAGCAATGCAAACAAGCCTTTGGACTTGTTCAGGTTCATTCTACACAAGGGTGCTCCACTGGACTTTCTAGTCAAAGCATATAACACAGAAGCCCACAGTCTCCACTGTCCATGACCCTCCCTTTTAAGCAGCCAGCTCACTGCTTGCCCAGGTTGCCTTGTGGTACAGATATAAACCCATTCCCGAATAAACTACTGCCAAACACCAGAGCAATGCTTTAAAAACCACACAAAGCACCAAGGCAGGAAGACTGCTTGAGGCCAGAAGCTCGAGACTAGCCTGAGCAAGAGTGAGACACCATCTCTACCAAAAATAGAAAAGTTAGGGGGGTGTGGCGGTGCATGGCAATTATCCCAGCTACTTGGGAGGCCGAGGCAGAAAGTTCATTTGAGCCCAGGAGTTAGAGGTTATAGTGAGCTATAATGCTGGCACTATACTCTAGCCCAGGCAAAAGAGCAAGAGTCCATCTCAAAAAACAAAAACAAACACAAACATACAGACCAGATTATCCACAGCTTGTGTAAAGGCCACCTCTGAAGTTAGGTGAAGCTCAGCCTCTCTGACTGGAACCCTGGCCGGGAGAGGGAGAGGACCAGAACACCCACGGAGGTCAAAGACAACTTACAGTCATCTCTGAAGAATCTGAACTTGTTTCTGTGGTTTCCAATGGTCACACGCTGACAAAACTCTTTTTCTTTTTGAACCTAGTATCAGGAAGAGGATGCTAGAAGGTTAAGGCCCCCAGCACAGCTCACTCATATATTATACATTTATATGTTACATTAGGAGAAAATGAGAGCGAACAGTTTCACTCAAGTGGATCTTATTCAGAACTTGATAATAACTGGTATTTTTCAAATTCAATTTTTGACTAGATTTGGGTTTAAGTTGCCCTATTATATGTAGAAATTGTCTTTTTGTTTATTTGTTTAAAGGGCAATGAAAGCAAGTCAACTGGAAGAATACATTTATTGGAAGAATTTATTAAATGGCTCTGCATTGCTCTTTTTTTTGTTGTTTGTTTCTGAGACAGAGTCTCACTCTGTCAGCCTGGGTAGAGTGCCATGGCATCATGGCATCATGGCTCACAGCTCCAACTCTTGGGCTCAAGTGATCCTCCTGCCTCAGCCTCTTGAGTAGCAGAAACTACAGATGTCTGCCACAATGCCTGCTATTTTTTTTTTTTTTTTTTTTTTTAAGTAGAGATGGGGGTCTCACTCTTGCTCAGGCTAGTCTCAACCTCCTGAGCTCAAGTGATGCACTTGTTTCGGCTTCCCATCGTGCTGGGATTCCCGGCATGAGCCACCACTCAGGCCTTGCATTGTTCTCATATCTCAATATTTTTTTAAATCTTTTACCCTCAATAGAGATATCACTGAAGTTTTAAATCATTACTCCTTAACTTTCCCCAAGATAGAAGGTCTGTATCTTTTGAGTTGGGTTGGAAATTACCAAGGTTTGTGTGAGGTTATTGAACATTCACTACCCATTTTTTTCTTTCTTTTCTTTCCTTTCTTTTCTTTCTTACACAGGATCTTACTCTGTCACCCATGCTGAAGTTCAGGGGTGTCATCATAGCTCACGGCAATCTTAAATTCCTGGGCTCAAGTGATCTTCCTATTTCAGTCTTCTTAGGAGGTGGGACTTTAAGGCACCTGCCACAAGCCCCAGCTAATTTTTGTATTTTTTTAATTTTGTATTTCTTGTAGAGATGAGATCTCACTCTTACTCAGGCTGGTCCTGAACTTCTGGTTTCAAGCAATCTTCCTCCCTTAGGCTCCCACGTGCTAGGATTACTGGCATGAGACCCATCTCTAGTATTCTTTGTACAAATGAACATGAGGAGCAGTTACCTCTGATTTGAACTCCACACAGTAAGGTGGTACGTTTTTTTTTCCCCCACCAATGATTTCCAGTTAAGCTCAACAAACCCCCCTTCAAAGGCAAAGCTCAGTCTCTATTAGTAGACTGTGTTGAAAGCGTGTGTCTAATCACCAAAAAGCCAAGCATTTATCAAGATAATCTTTCCAAACTCATCAACTTTAATGGTATCCAGACGGCTTTTCTGGAGAGAGCTCATTAGTAAAATTAAAAAATTCTCAAAATTTCCATGTTATGTGGCTTTACTTACACAGTCAAAAATATAATCAGAGTTCCTTCCCTTCTTGTTTAATAGCCATTTTCTGCCCATATACTGCCTTGAAAAATAGTCAAGCAAATGTAAAGAAGATAAATATCAAGCATAAATGAACTACCACCAAAGGGGTAGGGCCATGTGCATAAAAATGAGTAACACCAGGGCTGCAGAGGAAGAAACTGAATGTGCCGGTGTTTAAAATTAGAATGGTTCCCAAAAGAATTGATAATGTTCCATTTAAGAAAAGAAATGTTTTCAAATCACTCCGCTGACTAGAGAAGCCTGAATCAAAGTCAGGAATTAATAAAAGGATGCAGGCAGAGACCCCCAGTCATAAATAACAGAGATGATTTTTATGGGTATAAAAGCCTGCAAGGCCCGGCAGCGTCTATAGTTCTATGGGGGGAAACAATCTAATGAAATGCAAGAAGAAAATGTTAAAAATAGAAATGAATGTGCCTAGTAGAAATACTATTGTGGTATTCTTGTGACACAAAGACTTGTTTTCCAGAAAAGTAATTCTTCAGTTGAGCCCAGGCAAGCCATGTATTCATTGTCACGTTGTATATTTAAACCTACAGTCTGAAGGCCTGGCCTGTATTTAAAGGTTTATGCTACTCAGGCCTCATGAGAGGACCAGGACAATGCTCTAGTATATTACTGCTCTGACACTACTCAGGACTTCTAGGTAGTTCTCAGTGGCTTCAAGTACTTAGATTGTCAGCAGTATAGGGATAGAAAGCAGAGTATTGAACGGGTGAGGTGTAGGCATCCAATGTGTGCGAATGTGTAGCCAGATAAAGATCCTTGTCGAACATCCTGTTATATTGGAGCTGGCGCAGGACAATTCCCCAGTAAACACAGGCTCGTAGTACACAGCTGCAGTGCGCAGGATGTGAGAATTAGAGCAGTCTCAGTCTCATTCAAGATCAAATGGTTCCCTTCTAGACATTATATCAGGAACAGGCTCTGCTGTGGATGGCAGAAAGATAAAAGAGCTTAATCACAGTCATGAACTCTTCAGTGTAGAGACGGGACAGCAAGAGGTAAGTGTTTAAATTGGGGCCTGTTTTAACAAGGGAACAGAATCATTCTACAAGTGCCTCCTTCCCAATGTGAGCCACCTGTGGGAGGATGTGTGCCCTGTCCATACGCTCTCCCACATGCCTGAGCTTTCTGCCATCAGGATGAGGGTGCACCAGCTAGGAGTGAAGGTAGAAAGGATGAATGGTGGTCAGGAGGAGGATAGGGACAAACCAATTCAGGACTATATCTAGCCAAAATAATTTCCCCCTGCTCTCTGGTAAACTCAATTTATTTTTATGAATTTATTTTTGGAATGAATGATACTGCATGTGGGGTGAAATGCGAACGGTCCAAGAAGCAGTGACGTTCGGAAGATGATCTGCTTCAACCCACCTGCCTTGGTTCCCTAAAGCTGACCTGCTTCAGCCCACCTGCCTTGGTTCCCCTCAAGCTGATCTGCTTCAGCCCACCTGCCTTGGTTCCCCTAAAACTGACCTGCTTCAACCCACCTGCCTTGGTTCCCTAAAGCTGACCTGCTTCCACCCACCTGCCTTGGTTCCCCTAAAGCTGACCTGCTTCAACCCACCTGCCTTGGTTCCCTAAAGCTGACCTGCTTCAGCCCACCTGCCTTGGTTCCCCTAAAGCTGATCTGCTTCAGCCCACCTGCCTTGGTTCCCCTAAAGCTGATCTGCTTCAGCCCACCTGCCTTGGTTCCCCTTTGGCAGCAGCCTCAACCTTCCTTGCAGATATTTCCACTCACAAGCCCAGTCACTCAATTTTAATCCACAACCTTAAAAAAAAAAAAAAGCAAGAACCAGGCTCCCCACCCCTATCCTGTCCCTTCCCAACACCCAGGTCTCCCCTTCCTCTGCCAGTTCTTTCCTGTTCAACCCCATTCCCAGGGTTTTCTCATCTCTAGGATGTCTAATAGACGGCCTGTGACGCTCTAATGACCCAGGTGGTGCTTTGGGTGTGTGTGTGTGTTTAAAAAAGGATTGGAGTTATTACTTAAAGATAATGACGTATTTTATACATTGTCGTCTGCTGATGTTTAAAAGATAAGAAGACATTTGTCTCCGCGAGCGTCTGAGGCCCTCCGAGGACTCAGGGAGACTCTGCCAAAACGTTTCCAAACTGAATAGTCATTGGGCTGCCAGATAATTCAGAAACTATTTGTATGAGCTGTTTATCAAATTATTAACCGCACAGATGTTGTTTGGCTGAAGAGCAGCTGAATCCCCTCTCTGGCAGCCGCAGAGACAAAGGTCTCCAGGAATAATTGGAGATGTGCACGGAATATTAAATTAATTTACTGCTCTTAATTCTTATGCAAATTCTGACCTCCAATGGCGCCTATCAATTACCCTGCGCGCAGTGAAAGCGAAGGCAACACTTTCTTTTCTTTTTGCTTTTTTTTTTTTTTAAAGAACTCGAAAAAGGAAATATTTGCAATAAGCAGGCGGTAGGAGCACTGCATAACTGGAATTATTTAATTGAATCTCCAAGTTTTTAGGGATGTCCATGGAGGATAAAACCCCACGGCGCAGGGGAGAAGGTGGGAGGGGCACAGGGGGCGGAGGAATTTGTGGGTTTTGATCATACACCGGCGGCCACAGGAAAATACAGCAACCGTCAAGGACCGATAATGACAAATAAAATCTTGGCTTGTAGGTGGACGAGGGCCTTAGAGATGGAGCGAACTCAGGGTCAGCGCGGGGCTTCACGATGGCGGGTCACTCGATAGAAGTACTGCGCTAGCAAAACCAAACGCAAGGTAACGCCTTTGCCAGGTTCGTTAACCGTTGCCCACAAGGTCTCCTGAGCTCTGGCTTCCTGTTACTTATCTTCCAAGGGTTTTGAAGTCTTTGCAACCCCCAACTAAAACAAAAACAAAACCAAAAACACCTTTTGTTGTTGTAGGTGGCGGCTTTTGTTTGGAAACCAAACCACTAGCATGTGCATGCTCAAACTCCACTGACATCCCGGGTGGGCCGAAATAGGATTTTATTGTTTCCCGAGTGGAGAAATGCCAGTCTTTTCCCTGAATTGAGCAAATACCCAGGCTTTGTCTGCACTTGTCGCTTAAACGCTGTGCGGTTTCTGCGCCCGGGTGGTGGGTTGTTAACACTGGAGGCCCTTTCATCATCTTTCTAATAAGGAGAACCAAATCGGGCGCATAATGTCATCCGCCCGGGCCCGACCTCGCCAGGACCTCGGCAGCCCGATGATGTCGCCAGCGGCCCGCGGCGCAGCCTCTACGCGCCGCCTTTCAAAAGCCAGACAACAATATCAATTAATCATGCAGCGGGCAAACAAGAAGATTTATCCCGCGACAAACAGCCCCACCGAGAGCCGCTGAATGGGCGTGATTAGCATGTGAAAAGGCGAGCAAAACTCTGCGGTTCAACAGCTAAAGAGCAATTTGATGGGGCTGGGATGGGGAAATTACTTGATTAGCGTCCGTCGGAGGAGAGCACAGTTACAGCCCCTCGGCCAGGAATCCAACTGGGGAACAAAACGCGCTGGTAAACGCGGCGACGTGGACGAAGCGCGGGCGAGGGAGGGGAACGTGAGGCCGGCACCGAGACGGTTGGGGGCAGGAATAGTGGGCTGGAAGAGTGAGCAAAGGGCTGACCTGCTAGACATCGCCAAAGCCCCAGGTCAGAGCCCCAGGGAGCTGGGACAAATGGCTCTCACTGCTCCCACCTAGGGCGCTCAGGCCGGGATCGGGCGGTCCCAAGACTCCTAGCCCAGTGTTGGAGGTCGACCTTAACAGAACGCGCTGCCCTAGTCTTGGCCCCGGGAGAGAAAGAGAGACGCGTGAGAAGGAATAGGCCCACCCACGCTGTCCTTGGAGTCCCCTCCCGTACCCCCAAGGGCGCAGTCTGCTGCGGCAAAAGCCTCCACCAGCTCCAGAGCGCCAGGCCCACTGGAGAGTCGCCACGCGCACAGCGCGGCGGTTCCACCGTAGCTCTGCGATTCGGTTCGCGCAGTCAGCGAACTTTGGGGCAGATCAAGATAGGTTTTCCCGCTCCTCGGAATTTAATCGCCCTGGCCCTGCCTCCTGGGAAAGCCTCCGCGTTTGGGCTTGGCGTTTGGCAAGAAAGGGTTCCTCGACTGCGCTTTCCTGGGAAAGAGGTGGGCGTTTGGAAGGGAGCGCCCGAGCGCCCCGACTGCCTGCAAAGGTCTGGAGGCTCGTCGGGGCTCGCCGCGGTTGGGGGCGGCGCGAGTGAGGTCCCAATGGCCTTGGCACGCGATGCAGCAGGCTCCGGGGTTCTCCCTGGGCTCGGTCGGACATCCGCAGGCTTGCCTGGGATCTTTGGATTCTGATACTCAGGGCCAGATTTGGCGGCGTGGGAGGTTGGGCAGCGCTGACGCCGGCGGCTCAGGTTTTGGTTGGGGTGCACTCGGGCCTCCTGGATGGGGCTGATGCGGGGAAGAAGAGGGGTCTGGAAGGGCTCAGGGTCCCCAGGACAAGGCCAAGTGGAGAATGACGGCACTCTCAGGCTCCTTGCTTCCCATCAGCCCTTCCTAAGTGGGCATCCACGCCTTCCCCGCCACCACCGACCTGGCCCCGGAGCTAGAGAAGGGAACTTAAGTTTCCCATAGTCGATGTATCTGGAACCTTCCCTCTGGGCGCGTACCCACAACCCCCTGCTCCCTGGCTCCTCCTAGCGCCAAGGAAGGGAAAAGGTTCCCACCCTGTCCCTAAAGTCTCAGACTAACTCGCTGCAGGTCTCGCCACCCGCTTAAAGGGTCTTTCCAGCTCACGCTCCGAATAGGGGTGCGCAGGTGAACCTCCAAGATCCTGCCTTCAGTTTACCCAGGAGACGGAGACTCTTAACTCGGCCAAAAGAGTCAAACCATATTTTATTTTAAAGTGTGGTGGTGAGGGGTAGATCTCCCCCATCGAGCGGAACAATTGTCACTCAGTTGAACTGTGTCAATTAACAAACCGCAGCTCGTGGCCAACTTCAAAAGGCTTACTTCTTCCCGAAGCGTCTCTGACGGTGCGTGTGCAGCCAATTCCAGCTCGCTGCTTGCGGTTCACCTCCCCCCCCTCTCTTCTCCTTCTGCCTCTAGTTTAGCCCGACCCTGGAAGCCACGGTTCCCGCTTGGCGCCGGTGCTGGGGTCTCAGAGGGGCACCACAGCCAGCAGACTAAGAGGGGGCTTGGGTATGCAGGGCGAGGCGGCTGGACTCGCGCGGCCCCGCGCGGTCTGCGTTAGGGCCGCGAGCCCGCGCTCCTGCAGGCCGCGCGCCCCCGGCGCAGAGCTCAGACCCTCGGCGGCCTCAGAGCGCGCCAGCCCGCGGGCCGTGTGGCGGAACACCGGGAAATCGGTGTTTAACGCACCCGTCCATCTTTTCTTTGCTCTTCACGAACATGCCTGTGGCTCGAATCGCTTCTTCGGGATGTGGCTGGGGCTGGCATTTTAATTCCAAAGCCATATGAGTGAACCATCTCAAAGTTGGCGGGCAGAGGGGGCTATGGCAGGGAACCGGATAGTTGGATGCATTTTCCTACCGGGCGGCAGAGTCGTTCCCACCAATAGCGACCTCTGAAGACTGGCTTTGTAGTTATTTTTACAAGTTCTCCCGGTGCCCATCATATTGCTCTGAAAAGCCAAAGAGGCCACTGCAATTTATTCCAATGGGCGGTTTTTAAGAAGCTGGCAATTTGAACCGGCTGGGTGTTATTTAGTGCAATATGAAATCAAATGATCCTATTTCTCAAATAACAGTGTCTGTGAGGAGAAGTGAATCCTCTGAAAGGGTAATTGTCTGCTGATGGTGTTTCCCATTATGCCCGATCTTGGCCTAAACGGTGTTCGGCGGCGAGGCCAAGAGCGAGGGGTGAAATCAGTGAGCACCAGTTCGCGCCTGGGGGCAGGAAAAGGCAGCTTGGCTTGCGTCCTGGCACGTCGCGTGAACAATGCCACCCAAGGCGCCATCGATTTCCACGTCATCGTGCAGGTGTCCGAAATCATTAGACTTGAGTGATCTTGTGGATGGAATAAACCTAAGTCTTCCTCCTTTAGCAATTTTGAGAATCACAATTCTGGCGACAGTTTAGTTACACAACAGAATGCCGATACTCTGGGCAATGAAACCCAGCTTGGCACCCACATCTCCTCCTCCTCACCCCACGTTAACATCGAGACACTGAGATTTAAGACCTTTCAAGTCCAGCTTCCACAACCCCAGATTTAATTCCTGAAAAAGATACTGGCACAGCAGGCACATGCTATTTAATGCTGTAATACGTGGTACCTTTGGGAGGAAAAGGTTGCCCTAGGGCTCTTAAATTGTCCTCCGTGAGCCCCCGCACTGTTTTAGGTGGAACCAGATGCAGCTTGTGTATGAGAGAAGCACGGACAAGGCGGAAGTTTATGGAACAATTTAAATTACAGAGACAAAAGCCACAGGCTAGAACCTGCGCTTTGGCCTTTGGCCCTGTCAGTATCCAATGGTCAAGCGCTGGCCGGCGAGGTTGCCTCTCTTCAAAAGTATTCCTGGCTGTAGAGGAAGCCGTAAGCAACAGTCTTGCCCATAAATCCTCTTTAATTACTATTGCACCTTGAGGGGAGTGGCCTCCTCTTCAGAGCCTTAGGACCTGGGCAGAGAGGGGCGCCCAGCTGAGAAAAGGGTGCAGACAGCTTTTCAGCCACAACAGTCATGGGACGCGATCCGGCTTCCCAGAATTCCACCCCCCCACCCCCACCCCCGACACACACACCCACTCACACTTTTTATATCCCTAAGAAGCGTTTTGTGTGTTCCCCATATCCTGGAATTGTAGTTACAGCCTACAAGCCTATATCGTCTGCCAAACTGGGGCATTTCAAGCTAAGCATCCTAGAATCAACTTGTGGCTTGTTTCTGCTCTTACTGGAAGGTTTTGTTTGGGTGTTTTGAACATATATAATATATAAAAATACATATATATGCACGTATTTTTTTATACCATAACCTCTGTTTACAAGCCCATTGTGGTCCATGATATTTATTCCCCTTTCCTTGGCACTACTTCCAACTATCTGGAGAAGCTGGAGAAGAAGTGGTCAGTCCTACATATACCAAGAGCTCAGCCTAGGAATCTCCCACCCTTTCCTGGAGGGATGTTTGGCCGCCATACCTGGAGCCCAAGGCACAGGACACTGGACCAGTTTCTGGCGGTCACTCTCGGGCCTCTTAGGCTGAAAGAAGGCGGGTAGCCTGGGTTCAGCCAGCCGGGTCTCCTTCAGGACCATTTCCTGACTGACAGACCCAGCAGGAAGGGGGCTGTCTGGAGTCCTGATCCTAGCTCTTTAATTTTCATTTTCCTGCTCGGTATCTGAAAAAACAAAACAAAACAAAACAACGGGGCGCTTTTTCCTAGGTTCTCCCGGAGACATCCCTACCCCTCGGGGTTCTGCCTTCCCTGACTAAATGTTCAGCCCTTCCATGCGATCATAAAATAAAAGGCTGTGTCCTGCAGGTGGCCTGTCAGGGTCCCCCTCTGAGGCTGCTGTCCCCGCGCAAACCCCCGGCTTTGCACAGCGGCGAAAGCAGCCACCTGCCTCGCTCAGGGCGGAACTACGTCCGGCGGCCGGGACAGGGTGACCGCCGCCAGACCCTTTACCTGGCGACAGCACTGCTTCCCACTTCTCCCAGGGGTAGGGGTGGCCGGCCACCTCCACACCCACGCTCTACCCGTTCAGACAAGAGAGACGGCCCTGTGTAACCTCAGTTTAGCTCGGATTCCGCGTCCCCACCCCAATGAGCGAAGCTGGAAACCCCGGAGACTCTCTCCGCCTCTCCAGCTCCAGACATGCCTGGGCTGGCCTGAACCCGGCCAGGCTCTACGCAGGGCCGAGGTCCGCGAGCCCTACCCGACCGCCACCTCTGCCCCGCCTGCCTGCGGGGAAACCCTCTCAAAGTCTAGGGCGTGGGTGTGGGTGGCCGGCCAGGAGGAGACCCAGTGGGGCCCTGCCGGGCGTTTCCTCTTCCCTGGGGTTTTAGGGTCTCAGCGACTCTAAGCCCCAGGGTCAGAGAGAAAGGGAATTTATAAAACAGATATTCCAAGGCCCCCTCTGCGCCTTTGCTGGGGGAAGAGCTGGTGGAATCCCTGCTAGTCGGTTGAGACTCAAGCTGTAGCGTGCCCACACTTCTCCAGCCCTCTGCAAGCTACCGGGTCCGCCGCCCTCCGCCGCGGTTCCCTTTCCAGACCCACTGACCTTGGGAAGCGGTTCCCTTTCCAGACCCACTGACTTGGGAAGGCGCGGATCCGCCGCTTACCGAACCTCGTCGGGCGCTGTGCAGAAGGAGAGCGCGGCTTGGCGCGCAGCCGGACCCGCTGGCTGGTCCGCAGTGGCCCCGGCCGCCCAGAGCGCAGCGCTCCCCTCCCCCGCGCCTAATAAATTAATCACACGGGATATTAAATTATCAAGCCTCTCGTTAATCATCTCCCGAGTTATTGGGACTGAATACGCCGCCACATGTTTTCGCAGCCTGGAACGGTTCGCGGGGGTCGGGGTGTGTGTGCTTTGAGGGGGCTATCTAACCACTCTTAGGGAACACCGCGAGCCCCACGCGGGCTGACGGCGCCGCTGGAAAGGGAAAAGATTCGGATAAGCTCAAACTGGGCTTCCGAGTTTGGACCAGGGTTTGTCAAAAGCCGAAAAGCATTCTTCCTGGGTCCCTTTCCTTAATATTTGGATTTTGATCAGGTTTTTTAAGTCAGCAGAACGCCTGTAATCAACAGCATCTTAATTTGCAGTTTTTCAAGGAGGGTAAATTTGATCTGAATCTGCGCGTCTTCATTACCCACTGCGGGTGGTATGAAGTTGGTGTGTTTGAAATACAGATGGAGCCGGATCACCGAAATCATTTCAAAGGATAACTTTTCCTTGACTCAAAGGTCCTCTCTTGGCATTCACATACTACAAATGTGAAGAAAACAATTTTTAAATTTAGTTCTTAATTTGGGGGTGTCATTTTAACAATAATACAGGCGTTTCACACCAAAGGGGTGAGAAGCAAGTTTCATTTTCTAGGATTTTTCCCTCTTTCCCTGTTAGAGGCATCTTTTTAAATGAATAAACCAATTATGTGAAAGTTCTTATAATTTAATTCCATACAATTGAATAAGCAAGCGCTCATGAAAAAGTTATCTTAGCACAAAGGAGGAAAATGAGTTCTCAGCAGCTGGGCTCTAATACACCAGCAAAACAAAAGCCATCTTCCACTTTTGGAAAGGAGTGGTATAGATAAGAAATCTGTCAAACAAGAAATGCTGTTAAGCATCAAGTTTGAAATGAGTCTCTGGAAAAAATGCAATTCCCTAATTAAGTCTCTTCCCACTTTAGCATAAACCAAGGTTAGTTATGTAGCAGGGGAAGGCCAATTCCTACAGGAAGCAGCTATGAATTTCACTAAGTTGGCAAGCCAAGTTTTCTAAACAAGTAGTAGATCAACTCAAGTTGTTTTCTTTTTTTAACATGTAAAATAAAAAACAAGTATCAACTCAGGGCATGTACAAAATCCTTAACAGCTAAATTGAGCATAACTTTTCTACTAGAAAGTATGATTAATTTAGTAAGCAAATAAGTGCTTAAATCCTGACTCTGTGGTTACATTTTTATCACAGAATATCACTGATAATATTAAATGTGTTCAAGACCATTCATGGGATATTTTCTCTCCCATTAATTGGTGTCTGCATTTTTCCACCCTTCTCACTAACACACAAAGAGATAGGTATCAAAACTCAACACACACACAGTGGTAATAAATCCTAAAGAAGCTAGTACAGGGTGGTGCCTGTGGCTCAAAGGGGTAGGGTGGTGGCCCCATATGCTGGAGGTGGTGGGTTCAAACCCAGCCCGGCCAAAAACTGTAAAAAAAAAAAAAAAAAAAATCTAGTACAGAGAGGGGGACAGCTGTAATACCGTGTGACTTTTTTCTTTTCATAAGCCAACGAACAAAATATCTTGACTATCTTTCTCCAGTCAGTTCATGCCTATGCATAGTTCTACATTTGTTGTCACGGACTGAGAGATCACTTTTTATCCCAGGAGCTCTTTCTGGTTAAAGTGGGCCATTGCCAGCTGCCTGTTAAAAAAATCATATCTAAAGACTTCGTTTTAAAACCGGAGACTTTGGCTCGGCGCCTGTAGCACAGCGGTTATATACACAGAAGGTGGCGGGTTTGAACCTGACCTGGGCCAGCTAACCAACAATGACAAATACAACAAAAAATAGCCAGGCATTGTGGTGGGCGCCTGTAGTCCCAGCTACTTGGGAGGTTGAGGCAAGAGCATCACTTGAGGGTTGGAGGGTGCTGTGAGCTGTGACGCCACAGCACTCTATCAAGGGTGACATAGCAGGACTCTGTCTCAAAAATAAATAAATAAATAAAATTAAATAAAATAAAACTAGAGACTTTGAACATAAACTGAATTATTCCAGACAACTTGGGTTGGTAGACCTGGCAATTGTCTACTTTTGAAATGTAGAATAAAGACCAAGACTACATGAAAAGCTTTTTAAAAAATTTAAAACATAAAGGTTTGTTGAGTGGAGCCACCAAAAATGGGAAAAATTAATTCCTTCCGTTCATTTGCCCATTTTCTTCATCATACTGCTTTAGCACACATCACCCCATTTGACACTCACAGGCACGGTGGAGGTTTGAGTGCAGAATGACAATTTCTCTCCCCTCCCGAGGCTTGGAAAAGTTATGGAATTTGCTCAAGACTCAGAGCAAAAGCAATAGCCCACATTTCTTGACTCCTAGGCCTGGGCTCTTTCCAAGCAACATCTATCTGTTTAAGATAGCTAACATGAACTTCTAATTTGTCTTTTTTGTAAGCTCTCCTCTATCACTCAATAGTTCAGTGGGCTTTAATTTTCTGAACCTCTTTCTAAATGTTGTAATAAATGCAGAAAGTACTCTTGACTGGGAGTCAGCTCAGCCCTTAGTTACAGCTTTACAATCTTGGATAAGGCACTTTCTAACTTGAGTTGGGTTTCCCAGAAGCCAGCCTTGAGCCAAAGATCACGGCAAGTAAACTTTTCAGGAGGTGATCTCAGGGAGCAATATAGTAGGGAAAGTAAGAAAAAGAAACAGGGAAGGGAAGGCATCAATGCATAGCCAATTATCAAGCAAGTTATTATTTCATACAAGTGGAACTTAATACAGCTAGAAAAACTCTGCTGTGTTTACAACGACTTGGGTGCAAGGGAACTACAGAATCCAACTCTGGCTAGTCACTGGTTTCAGACAGCTGGAGGTAAGCATTAATTGCCCATGCTGCAGACTTGCCCCAGAGAAGGCAGAATAAACTCTGGTCAAAGAAAGTGCTGAGGCAGAGTCGCAGTGCTGGCAGCCAGATAGTGGGCCAGTATGTGTGGAAATGGTGAGTACCATTGTATTTTCTAAAAATGGCTATATATGTATCTCCCAGTCCATTTTTTTTTTTTTTTTTGTAATGTGGCTTTGTCACTCTCCCATCAAGAGGTAGGACCCATTTCTCTGCCCTTTAATTCTGAGAGCTTGTGTGACTGTTTTGACCACTAGAATACAGTAAAAATGACTTTGTACTAGCTCCAGTGGTCGGCATTAACTGGCCTAGCAGCTTCCATTTCCTATTTCCTGGAATGCTGGTCCTTTAGGACACTCCCTCAGAACCCAGACACCATGCTGAGAAAATTCTAATCCCTTTGGAAAGGGATCTTGTTAAGGTGCAATTCAACAGCCCCAGCTGAGTTCACAGCTGGCTGCCAGCATCACCCAACAGTATGGAGTGAGCAACCACCATGGGAGTGAGTTGTCTTGGACACCCAGCCTAGTTGAACCTTTAGAGGACTGTGGCTTAGTCCCTCTCTGGCTGTAACCACACAAAAGACTCTATAATGGTTAGTTTTATGTGTAAATTTGACTAGCCTATAATACCCAGTTACTTAATGAAACACTAATCTAGGTGTTGCTGTGAAGGCATTTTATTGATGTTGTTAATATCTAAAATCAGTTGACTTTAAGTAAAGGAGATGATTCTCAGTAATGTGGGTGGGCTTGATCAAATCAGTTAAAAAGTCTTAAGATCAAAAACTGAAGTTTCCTGGAAAAGAAATTCTGCCTCAAGACTTAAGCATCAACTCCTGCCTGAATTTCCAGCCTGTCAATCTGTACCAGAGATGTCAGACTTGACAACCACTATACTGAGATGAGCCAATGCCTTTAAAAATTAATTAAATATATGGAGCCAACTCTTTTTAAAAATACATACATATGTGTGCATTCATGCTGTCTCTACATACATAGATATATATACACATATACATATATACATATATATGAGAGCTTGTGTGACTGTTTTGACCACTAGAATACAGTGAAATGACTTTGGATATATATGGATTTTTTTTGTGTGTGAGGCACAGTCTCACTCTGTTGCCCAGACTAGAGTACTGTGGCCTCAGCCTAGATCACAGCAACCTTAAACTCCTGGGTTCAAGTAATCTGCCTGCTTTAGCCTCTGAGTAGCTGGGACTACTTACCACAACACCCAGCTACTTTTCTATGTTTAGTAAGATGGGGTCTCACTCTTGCTTAGGCTGGTCTTGAACTCCTGAGCTCAAGCAATCCACCTCAACCTCCCAGAGTGCCAGGATTACAGGCTAAGACATTTCACCTGGCCCATATGTGCCTTTTTAAAAAATTGGTTCTATTTCTTTGGAGAACTCTGGCTGGTAAAGGACCTAAGCCAAGAACCACCCAGCTGAGCCCAGTAAACTTACAGAACCATAAAAAGTCGTAACAAATTGTCATAATGCAGCAATAGATAATTGGAATAATAACAAGAAGTGACTTGTCTGTTCTACTATGCTTCTCTGAACCTCAGTTTCATCATTTCTGTAGAAAATATCTTGTCCTACATCAACATTTTAGGTCTTTTCAAACTTTCTTGTTCTCAGATTCCAAAGACTCCTTAATAAAACCAACCATTTTGCTGTCATCAAATTGATAATGCATATTTTGTTAATATATCAAGGCAAGCAAACTGTGGAAACCTGAATAAAAAATTAATATAAGAATATGGACAGAGTACTAAATTACAAAAATTGTAGGACCTGAAGAGGTTGCAGAGTTAATTAGATATTTAGTAGATAAAGGTGAAAGGGACTTTATTCTGCTTTTTCTATAAAGCTGCTTAAATAAACATTAAAATATTTCTCTGGTTTGATAATGAGGGAGCTTTTATTGATGCTTGTGTGAAACACAGTGATACTTACCTTGTCAATAGGTTTTCTACAGAAAAGAAGAACTGCGGCTCAAAGGGGTAGGATGCCAGCTCCATGTGCTGGAGGTGGTGGGTTCAAACCCAGCCTCGGCCAAAAAAAAAAAAAAAAAAAGAAGGTAATCATTGCTTTCAATGATGTGGCCACCATATTCTGGAGATCTAGCTGAATATTGTAACAGAAAAAACATGAGGTTGAATTATTCTCCTACTTGTAAAATGGTGGGCATTTCCTGAGACTGGAGCTGTCATAATAACTTTGTATTTCTTTTCCACCTCCCAGCAGATAACTCTTTCTCTTTGTGTCCTTTGATGGTCCATAGACAATAACATCACAAGTTTTAGCATGTTCATTAGAAATTTATTCCTACATGGAAATTCAGCTCTGAAATATTCAAAGAAGCTTAAGAAAGGGAAGCAATGTATAGAACATTGCAGAAGGCAGGCCATGGAATGCTGAAAATGAGGAAGTGATTAGGACTTCGACTGACCGCCATCTTAGTTGCCCTGCTCACCTCTCATATCAGTTGGCTTGAAGCTTTCACTCCATTTCATGTGGTCACTCTGGATCTTTTCATCCTCTCTATTTTTTATTTAAAATTCACTTCATTGACTTCAGTTTCCACCTGGGGCTAAAGAGTGCTGGTACAATCTTATTACAACAAATGTCAGAAAATCAAATCTGTCTGTTCTTGAAGACACTGGAGGGCCAATGTCACAAGGCAACCAACTGGCCATCCTTAGACTCAGGATGAGATCACCTACTCATGCCCAGTAGTGCTCCTGAGCGTGCCATCGAGTTCTTCAACCCAAATCTTAGGCATGGAAGGTTGAACAGTTTCCTTTGAGCAAAGCAATACATTATGGCATTCTTTAGTCTTACCAGATGTGGGAATAAATATCCTTGAAGACAAAGATAACACAATATCCTGCCATGTGTCATTGAACATTAACAATGTTCTGACCCATGTGCCATGCTAGTCTCCTAAGTCTGTTTTAGAAATTAAGGATCTAACTCTAAGTTTGTTCAGGCAGCAATATAAACAGCTAATGACTGAAGGGGGTACTGAGGTAAAGGTCACTGCAGTTCAGAGGGGATAATTTCTTTAACAGAGTAGGAGTGATATGGGATTTTCAAAAACATTTCATGGAAAGGAGGAGGAGCTATATCAGCGAAGCACATAAGTAAGCATGACTTAACGATGGAGGCTTTAAAAATCCCGAAGTAACGGTCAGCAGCATTTACTGGACCATGTTTCCATAAGCACAGCACATGTACACATTTGACAAACAACCCATTAGTAGAGCTATGGTGGAGTGGTGCTGTGTTCTGCCTACTTCTGTAACATTTTTCAGTTGATTTTCAAAAATTAAATAGAAGTTACTGCATTAAATGCCACCACTCATTATCATAGTATGTGAAATAAAAACATGCTCATCAAAGGAAGACTGCATAGATGAATTGCTTCATGTAATATCCATGAAATGAAACTCTACATAGCTGTAGATGTAGAATGATATAAAGAATGATATAGGCCAGGGGTGGTAGCTCTCATTTACCATCCCAGCACTTTGGAAGGTCAACGTATGAGGATCACTAGAGGTCGAGCGTTCAAGACCAGCCTGGGCAACATAGAGATACTCTGTGTCTACAAAACAATAAGAAAAATTAGCCAGGCATGGTGGCACATGCTTGTAGTCCCAGCTACTCAGGAGAATGAGGCAGGATGATCACTGCCTACTAAGGTATCTTTTGCTTTCCATACACAGAGAAAGATCTCCAGGATATTTTAAGCAAAAAACATAAGATATGAACAATGTATAAAGAATGCTATAATTTATATTTTAAATGATACAATAGCTAGATATTGAACCATAGAGATAAATACATACATGTACACAGACATAATTATATGCTTGTAACGGTTCAGGAAGGCCACGTAAAAAGTGCTAACCGATTGCCTATGAAAAAGGAAACTGAAGGCCTGCTGGCAGCAATGAGAGGAATGTTTTTCCACTGTGTATCTTTTTCACAGTGGAATTTTGCATAATGATTGTTTCAAAAATAAGAAGAAGAAATGTATGAGGGCTCTCTTGGGTGCTATCCACCAGGGAAAGAAGCTAGACTAATGAATGAGGCAGGACCATGTGGAAAGAAATAGCTACACTGAGGCGTCCAAGACAGCCCAGCCTCTTGGCTAAATGTGCTTCAGATGAGACCCAGGTCACCCAGGTGAGCCCAGTCAACCCACTGATTCATGGGAAATAATAAGCCTTTTTTGTATGAAAACACAAAAAGAGAAAAGAAAGAAGCATGTGAGAAAAGGAGGGAATGAAAAGTTGAATGCAAAATGGTGACTTTTCCAAAGTAGAATTCCAAGGCAAGCATGAGACATAATTTTGGTCACTCTTGTTACTAAATGATAGCAAGTAGCTAAATGTCTACACAACATCCACCAGTCCTGGCTGGTGGTATCCTAGAATAGGGACCCAGTGATATAGTAGAAAGTTGATGGACCTTAGAGAAAGGCTAAGTTAGAATTAAACCATCAGCAAATTCTGTACCCTCCTGATCCTCACTGAAATAAGAATCTCACACATTCTGGAGAGCTCTAGTGAGGCTTGAAGAAAATGATTCCCACAGATAATTCTATGGCTGAAAGACAGTAGCTATACATGTATAATAATCCTTAATTACTTTCAACTACAACCATCCCACCCCAACTGTATCAGTTATCTAATGCTGCGTAACAAATCATTCCTAAACTTAATGGCTTTGCAAAACAATGATCATTTATTATCTCATGGTTTCTATAGGTCAGAATTCCAGAGCAGCTTAGCCGGCCACTTCTCTCTTGAGGTCCCTTGTGAGGTTGCAGTCAGACGTTGGTTAAAGCTGTAGTCATTCGAAAGTTCGACAGGGCGGGGGGCCCATGTCTATGCAATCATGTGGCTGCTAAGTTGGTAGTGGCTATTACCAAGAAGCCTCTGTTACTGTCCCAGTGGCCTTTCCCTCAGGCCTGCTCAGGTGTCTTCACGATCTGGTGGCTGGGTTACCGCCAAGTATGCCATCCTTAGAAGTCACATGTCATAGGTTGGACGCAGTGGCTCACACAGGTAATCCTAGCACTCTGGGAGGCCAAAGTAGGTGGATTGCTTGAGCTCAGAAGTTTGAGACCAGCCTGAGCAAGAGTGAGACCTTGTCTCTAAGAAAAAATAGCTGGGCATTGTGTCAGGTGCCTATAGTCCCAGCTACTTGGGAGACTGAAGCAAAAGAATCACTTGAGCCCAAGAGTTTGAGGTTGCTGTGAGCCATGATGCCATGGCGCTCTACCAAGGGTAACAAAGTGAGACTCTGTCTCAAAAAAAAAAAAGCCACATATCATCATAGGAGTCAGGGCTGATATAATGCAGGAGGGCACTACATCAGGACATGAACGTCAGGGGACAGGAACACTGGGGCTGTTACAGGCTGAGTTCTACGCTCTCAAAATTCATGTGATGAAATCCTAATACTCAGTACCTCAAACTGTGACTACATTTGGAGATAGGGTCTCAGCAGTGATAATTAAGTTGAAATGGAGTCCTTAGGACAGGCCCTAATCCAGTATGACTGGTGTCCTGGTAAGAGGAGATTAGGACACTGACACAGAGGGAGACCATGAGAAAGGCCTCAGAAGAAACCAATTCTGCTCACAAATGGAGATTGGACTTCTAGCCTCTGGAACCACAAGAAAATAAACTTCTGATATTTAAGCTGTCCAGTTTGCAGGACTTTGTTATGGCAGACCTAGCAAACTAACACGGTGGCCATGCTGAATACTTTATTGCATTAAAAATAATGGCCTCCTCAGATACAAAGCCATATATCATTCTTTTTATATGAAATTTTCAGAATAGGAAAATTCAGAGTCTGAAAATAGATTGGTGGTAGCCAGGGGCTAGGGCATGGGGAATGACTATTAATGGGTAAAGAGTTTCTATTTGCAGGGATGAAATGTTCTTGAACTAATACTGATGGTAGTTACACAATTTTGTGAATATACTAAAAGCCACTGAATTACACTCTTTAAAAAGGTGAGTTTTATATCTCAATTTAAAAAAAATGGCTTCTTGTTGCTGCATTTGAATATCATCCAGTATTTTTGGATGGACTTCTGGCCTGGGTTCTGCTCTAAGAATTGAACTGAGGAACACCAGAGAAATATATGGTGGCCTTCCTCCCTAAAGAAGGCCTACAGTCAGGTTGCAGTAATGGAACATGGTTTTAAAATATGCCCAATGAGTTATTACAGTAACAAAAAGATTCCAGAATAAGTGAAACCCCAAAAAGCCCATTACTGGGGAAAAGCAAAGCCTCCATAACACCTCCACAGGTCCACCTGAGTTCCACTCCGGTGACAGTAGCCACCTTGGACATGACACAAACTTTCACACCTCAGTTTCCCTGCTCCAACAAATACTTGCCATTATGAGAAGCTGTAGAGTATCATGAGAATACTGGCTCTGGTGCTACATCCTGTGGGTTACATGTATTGCCACTCCTCCTTTTGGAAACTGTATGGCCTTGGTCAGCTTCCTTTACCCTGATGTGCTCCAAATTCCTCATCTGAAAAATGGTGATAGTACATGTCAGAAGCTGGGCATGAAGTAAGGCTCCACCACACTAGCCATTGGATGGTGTTTATTGGTGCATATGAGCATGTGCACACACACAAGTTGCTGTTCCTTTTTGGTTACATTTAGAAGTCCTGGGAAATTAGAAATGCTTCCTTGTCCTTGGAGAAATTGGAACCATTTGCTTTTTGAGTGTTTTGTCTGGGCCAGGCCTGTACTAAGAACATCTTAAATGTTACCTCACTTACTCCTCACAAAAATAAAAAATATCATTGCTGGCCAGGTGTGGTAGCTCATGCCTGTAATCCCAGCACTCCGTGAAGCCAAGGCTGGCAGATTACTTGAGCTTAGGAGTTCAAGACCAGCCTGAGCAAGAGCAAGGCCCAACCTCTACTGAAAATAACAAAACTAGCCAGGTACTAGCGGGCACCTGTAGTCCCAGCTACTCGGGAGGCTGAGGCAAGGGGATTGCTTGAGTCCAGGAGTTTCAGGTTACTATGAGCTATGATGCCACAGCACTCTACCCAAGGCAATTGAATGAGATTCTGGATTTTGTATCAACAACAAGTATATATATATTTATATATATATTGTTGTTGTTGTTATATATATATATTTTTTATATATATATATACACACACACACACACACACACACACACACACACACATATACATACTTATCCTCATTTTAGAAATTAGCAAAATAGGGCATTCAAGATGTTGAGAACTGTGCTTGGAGCCACACAGCTGACAGGAGGCAGAGATAGAATATGAACTCAGTTATACTGATTCTGAAGCACATGATTTTTAGACAACAGAGTACTGCCCTTGATTTCTACCCCCAAGGTTGATAAGCTGGGGTCTCTCCAACTGCCAGGGTTGACACAAACAGAGTGAAAAATTGAGGTTCCCAACTGAACAGCCACTTATGACATTCATTCATGTCAACTTGTAAGTCACCAGTGATGAGTTCAAGTGACTGGAACCTGACCTAGAGTGGGCAGGTGAGTGCAGGCATTGCAGGGTTGATGAGGAAGGACAACTTGGAAGCTCAGGAAATGTTTTTGAGAGATAGAGACAAACTTGGGCCCTTATTGCAGACATAACTCTCTCCACCAACCAAAGGGATTTACCCTTCAAGGAAACAATGGTTGCTTGTGTTCTTGTGGGCTAACTCTACCAGTGTATCCCATAGATCACCACATTTAATTCTCTCAACAGCCCTGAGACAAAGACGCTGTTATTGTCACTGTTTTACAGGTAAGGAATTTGAGGCACAGCAAAGGTAAGTAATCTACCTAAGGTCACACAGCTTGGGAGGGAAGGAGATAGTATTATGTACACCAGGGAGATGGGGTACATGAGCTAAAATCTTCAATCGCTGCATTCAGCATCTTCTCAAGGACATAACAGCAAGTATCTGTTGATCAAGTGTAGGGAGGGTGTTCTGGGTAGACTTCACCATCGAGGTTTCTCAGGAATGAATAAAACCAACATTTGCACAAAGACTGTGGGTAACCACAGACAATGAGAAGTGGAATATTCTACACCTTGTGCCCTTTTATCTTATAAACATAAATACATAGCTGTCAAATAAATGGTATTTATTATGCAAAACCCATTGGTTTGAAATTGCCTGTGAGTTGTAACATGTCAACTCAAGTGTAACAAAGCCACTGTTATAGTGGCTACAGTGGAAACAAAGTGTCCCTTTGTTTCCAACCCTTGTAGATAGGAGTACTTGTTGAACCCTGATGAGAAACACATACAAGTAGCAAACAATTATGAAACTCACCAAATGATTTTTGAGGAGAATCTTTGCATTCAAAGATTATTCGTGTGCGATGTCAGTACCTATAATCTATTGCTCATGCACCTGGGCTGCAGAGAGAACACTGCCTAGCACCCCAACCTTGACCACTCATGTGGTGACAAAAGAGTGCAAGGATTTGGTGTTACAAGTCTGTCATCTCTGAGGACTCCTCTTGTCCTCAAACGGATAATCCAGGAGACTCATGGACACAAGAGCTGTGAGACAGAGTGAGCCTGTCTCCTAAGAGCTGAGAGACAAAGTGAGCCCGTCACACAAGAGATGAGAGACAAAGTGAGCCCGTCACACAAGAGATGAGAGACAGAGTGAGGCCATCTCATAAGAGATGAGAGACAGAGTGAGTCTGTCTCCTAAGAGCTGAGACACAGAGTGAGCCCGTCTCCTAAGAGCTGAGAGACAGAGTGAGCCCGTCTCATAAGAGCTGAGAGCGTGAGCCCATCTCCTAAGAACTGAGAGACAGAGTGAGCCCGTCTCATAAGAGCTGAGAGACAGAGTGAGCCCGACTCACAAGAGCTGAGAGACAGAGTGAACCCGTATCTAAGAGCTGAGAGACAGAGGGAGACCGTCTTCTAAGAGCAGAGAAGCACAGTGAGCCCGTCTCAAAAGAGCTGAGTGATTGAGCAGGTCTGTCTCCCAAGAGCTGACAGAGTGAGCCCGTCTCATAAGAGCTGACAGACAGAGTGAGCCTGTCTCATAAGAGCTGAGAGACAGAGTAAGCCTGACTCACAAGAGCTGAGAGACAGAGGGAGCCCGTCTTCTAAGAGCAGAGAAGCACAGTGAACCTGTCTCAAAAGAGCTGAGAGAAAGAGTGAGTCTGTCTCCTAAGAGCTGAGAGACAGAGTGAGTCTGTCTCCTAAGAGCTGAGAGACAGAGTGAGCCCGTCTCATAAGAGCTGAGAGCGTGAGCCCATCTCCTAAGAGCTGAGAGACAGAGTGAGCCCGCCTCATAAGAGCTGAGAGAGAGCGTGAGCCCATCTCATAAGAGCTCAGAGACAGAGTGAGCCCGTATCTAAGAGCTGAGAGACAGAGTGAGCCCATCACACAAGAGATGAGAGAGTGAGCCCAACTCACAAGAGATGAGAGACAGGTTGAGCCCGTCTCATAAGAGCAGGGAGACAGAGTGAGTGTGTCTCATAAGAGCTGAGACAGAGTGAGGTTGTCTCATAAGAGTAGAGAGACACAGTGAGCCCATCTCACAAGAGCTGAAAGACACAGTGAGCCCATCTCATAAGGGCTGAGAGACAGAGTAAGCCTGTCTCCTAAGAGGTGAGAGACAGGGTGAGCCTGTCTCTTAAGAGCTAAGAGACAGAGTGAAGACATCTCATAAGAGTAGAGAGATAGAGTGAACCTGTATCTAAGAGCTGAGAGACAGGGTGAGCATGTCTCACAAGAGCTGAGAGACAGAGTGAGCCCATCTCATAAGGGCTGAGAGACAGAGTGAGCCTGTCTCATAAAAGCTGAGGGACAGAGTGACCCCGTCACACAAGAGCTGAGAGAGAGTGAGCCCATCTCATAAGAGCTGAGGGACAGAAGATGGCTGACTGAAGCCAGCTTTCCACAGAGGCTCCTGTCCAGAAGGAGAGTTAAAGGACAGAAATTTAGAAAGTAACCTGGCAGATTAGAGTTGTGCCAAGAGAGAAGGTTGAAGAATGCACATCAACCCTGCTGAGGCCTGCTGCAACCCCAATGATACAAACAAAAGGTACAAAATCCATCACCAAGCAAACGGGAGTCCCCTCCCCCATGAGACAGCTTGGAGTACTCCATAAATAAATGAGCAGAGTTCAAAAGTCCTCCCATTAGATCCCACGGGAGAGACCTTCTAAAAACTGGACCTACTTCCCCTACCAGGGTGCCATGGCACTCTCCTGCCAGGTATAAAACTGTATATAACTGTATATATTCTCTACCTGCAATTCTGAGCTCCCAGCACTCCCCTCCACTCTCACTCTGAGGTCTGGAAGCCTGTCCCCCAGGAGTCCAGATTCTTGAGTATTTTCTTGGAAGGTGTGGACAGGGCATTGACTGCTGCTGGTCAGTGCTGATTCTGTGACACAGGAGTGAGGAGAGGACAGTTGGCTGAGAGGGAACTACACAGGAGCAGTGGTGCCACGAGGCACAGACCAGCAGCCATTTTTGGCAACAATAGGGCTCACCCCTGGATATTCCAGAGTCACACCCCCCATCTCTCTGGGCAACCAGAGGAGGCCAGGCATCTTCTGGGTAGCAGCCACTGGCAGAACAGATCTGGGACTGAAATGCAGGCCCTGTGAGTAAAGGGTTTGCCTTAGGTAGTACCTGCCTGGGTGGAGCGTGGGGATTAGAAAACGCACGTGCAGAGCCGGTAGATTCCCAGGGTGGGGCTGACCCAGAGGACCGGTTTACTGAGCCTGGGATGCACCTGGCCCTCAGGGGCTCATTAGCCCAGACAAAGGAGGGCAGCCAGAGGCTGGGACTGACAGCTAACCATGTGCCACTAGAATACAAACAGCAGTGAGACCAGGCAGCAGCGCAGACAGGGCCTGAGGCGCAGGTTCTGTGAACTCTAACAGCCTCTCTTCTGCAGGACAAGATAGACGGGAGAGACACAAATTCTGCAAAGCTGCTCTGTTCTGTCAGTAACATCAATCAGGGGAAGGGGTAGAACAGAGTGAATAGCCCCAGCCTCCATTAAACACCCGAGGTTGTCAGGCCTCACCTCCCCCTGCCGGATAGTGGCAGAGAGGAGCAGCCTGGCTGAGGAGACATAGATCTCCCTGTGATTCAGGTGGGTGCAAACCCCTGGAGTATCTGCTTATTGGAGGCAAGTGGGTCACAGCCCTGCAGGGTTATCAGTGACTGGGTGTGACAGAGGTGCAAGGTGGGGAAGGAGGCATCAACCTTCCCACAGTAATCTATTTGCTAGGTGGGTCCTCTTGACCTCACAGAGCACCAGAGAAAGTCATACTTGAGTTGTCAGCAGACCCCTAAAATCCAGTTGCCAGAGACCATTTAAACTCTCCCACCTGAGACAGATGCTCACTGAGACAATTGATTTGGAACTCTGGAACTGGGCCAATTGCCTGAAGACTAGCCAAGTAGTACCCTGGGTGTGTGGTTGTAGAAGGTTTGATTTTCCTTTTCCAACTGTTGCCTGTGGGGGAAGGGTTACTTAATTACTGGTATTTCTCCACAGCTCTGAATTCAACCAGAATAACTGATTCACTAGGGTTGGACAGAGACCAGTTGAAAATAAGACAGAGCCACTTAGCCCCACCATACCAACCAGGTCCCAAGTTTACCAGGCCGTAACACTGTACAGGTCCATGGCAAAGCTCCAGGGAAAAAGGTACAGACACCAATCCCACCTTTTTGGCAAAGGGCTGGTTAATCACTACTCCTGGAGTCCCGAACCCAGCTTTTCCTTATCCACTCATGGAGTCAAAAGGTGTAAAATAATCATGGGGCGAAATCAGCAGAAAAAATCTAGTAACATGAATAACCAAAGTAGATTAACCCCCCCCACACACACACACACACCAGGGAAAGATACAGCAGATGTAACTGAAGATCCCATTCATAAACAGATGGCCAAGATGTCAGAAATCGAATTCAGAATTTGTATTGCAAACAAGATTACTGTATATACTCGAGTATATACGGTAATAGAATGGAGGAAAAGTTGGAATTAGAAATTCGAGGAGCAATTCAAAAATTGTCTCAAGAATTCAACGAATTTAAAGACAAAATCACCAAAGATTTTGACACATTGAAGCAAGAATTTGTGGCCCTCAAAGATCTGAAAAATACAGTACAATCCCTCAGTAACAGAGTGGAGCAAGCAGAAGAAAGGATTTCTGACATTGAAGACAGAGCTTTTGAACGCTCCCAAACTCTCAAAGAGGAAGAGAAATAGAGAGCAAAAACAGATCATTCTCTCAGAGAACTCTGGTATAATTTGAAGAAGGCTAATAACCACTTCATTGGAATCCCTGAAAGCGATGAAGTGGCTTCACAAGGCACAGAGGGCCTCCCCCATGAAATTATGAAAGAGAATTTTCCAGACATGCCAAGAGATTCTGAAATTCAGACAGCTGACAGCTTCAGAACCCCAGCACAACTCAACCTGAATAAGACATCCCCCAGGCACATCATAATTAACTTCACTAAAGTTAATGTGAAAGAGAAAATTCTGAAAACAGCCATACGTAAGAAAACCATAACCTACAAAGAGAAGAATATTAGAATGACTGCAGATCTCTTTGCTGAAACCTTTCAAGCCAGAAGAGGGTGGTCATTGACTTTTAATCTCCTAAAACAAAATAACTTTCAACTCCGAATCCTGTATCCAGCTAAACTCAGTTTCATTTATGATGGAGAAACTAAATACTTTAATGACATTCACATGTTGAAGAAATTTGCCATAACCAAACCAGCTCTTCAGGATATTCTCAGACCTATCCTCCCTAATGACCAGCCCAATCCTCTACCACAAAAGTAAACTCACTCAGAAACTTTTGATCAAACTCCAATTTCCACACTGGCAAAAGGATTAAAAATGTCCACTGGACTTTTGAAAAACTCGATATCCAAAATTTTACCAGACTTATCAATATTCACCATTAATGTGAATGGCTTAAACTGTCCTCTAAAGAGGCACAGGTTGGCTGACTGGATACAAAAACTCAGACCTGTTGAATACAAGAATCTCATCTTAACTTAAAAGATAAATATAGACTCAGGTTCATATTTCAAGCAAATGGTAATCAGAAAAAAGCAGGTGTTGCAATTCTATTTGCAGACACAATAGGCTTTAAACCAACAAAAGTAAGGAAGGATAAGAATGGTCACTTCATATTTGTTAAGGGTAATACTCAATATGATGAGATTTCAATT
>CAUYPK010002580.1:0-10772 GCA_963574355.1 Loris lydekkerianus
CAAATTATCCCAGAGCTCTCTGAGAGAGTGATCTGTTTTTGCTCTCCATTTCTCTTCCTCTTTGAGAGTTTGGGAGCGTTCAAAAGCTTTGTCTTGGATGTCAGAAATCCTTTCTTCTGCTTGCTCCATTCTGTTACTGAGGGATTCTACTGTGTTTCTCAGATCTTTGAGGGATGCAACTTCTTGTCTCAATGTGTCAAAATCTTTGGTCATTTGCTCTTTCAATCCACTGAATTCTTGAGATAACTTTTGGAATTCTAATTCAATCTTATTTGCTATCCAGATCCTGAATTCAATTTCTGACATCTCAGCTATTTGTTTGTGCATGGGATCTTGTGCTGTTTCTGCCCCATTGATCCTTGTGGGAGTTGATCTACTGTGATTATTCATATTGCCAGAGTTTTTCTGTTGATTTCACCTCATGGTTGTTTTTCACTGTTGCCTCTGGCCCTTCTCAGAGTTGGGGAGATGTCTCTCCAAGTTTAGATTACTCTATTGTTGCTGGATCTTTGTAGGGAGTGACCCTGTGTAGTTCCTCTAGGGCTGCTCCCGTGTTTTCTTCTTGACCGTTTTTAGCTTTCGCACTTACATTTAAGTCTGTTTCTCCATTTGAAATAAAGTTTTATTGATGTATTATATAGAAGTTGGTTATTTTATAAAAAACAGTCAATTGTACCAGTTCTATTTATTGAAAAGGATTTCCTTTCCCTTTGGGTTTCTTGGTACCTTTGTAAAAAATCTAATGACTATATGAACAGGTATGTTTCCAGGCACTCTATTCCATTCTATTAAGTTACTTATTTGTCCCAATGTGCCATGGCATCACAGCTCACAGCAACATGAAACTTTTGAGCTTAAGCAATTCTCTTGCCTCAGCCTTCCTAGTAACTGGGACTATAGGTGCCCACCACAACGTCTGGCTATTTTATTATTTTTTTTTATTAAATCATAACTTTGTACATTGATGCATTTATGGGGTTCAGGGTACTGCTTCGATATACAATGTGAAATGCTTACCTTAGCTAAGTAACATATCCATCACAATTATACTCATTTCTTAATAGTTTTGAAATGTAACATTGCATAATGCACATTAGGTGAGATCCCCCCAAATACTCTCCCTTCTCCCCTATCCCCCATCTCCTCCCCTCTCTCTCCTCTTCCCTTCTATTTTCTGGACTATAGTTATGTTTTGCCATTCATATGAATGTGTAGGTGGTTATATATTGATTTCATAGTAGTATTGAGTACATTGGATACTTTTTTTTTTCATTCTTGAGGTACTTTACTAAGAAAAATATGTTCCAGCTCCATCCAGGTAAACATAAAAGTTGTGAAGTCTCAATCTTTTTATGGCTGCATAGTATTCCATGGTGTACATACAACACAATTTGTTATGTTCATGGGTCAATGGGCACTTGGACTGTTTCCATGTCTTGGCTATTATGAATTGGGCTGCAGTAAACATTATGGTGCAAATGTCTTTGTTCTAAAATAATTTTTGATCATCTGGGTATATGCCTAGTAGAGGAATTGCAGGATTGAACAGTAGGTCTACTTTTAGTTCCTTGAGTGTTCTCCAAACTTCTTTCCAAAAAGGTGATATTAGCTTGCATTCCCATGTAGAAGCATTCTCTTCTCTCTGCATCCATGCCAACATCTGTAGTTTTGGGATTTTGTGATGTGGGCTAATCTTACTGGAGTTAGATGATATCTCAATGGTCTAGATTTGTATTTCTCTGATGATGAAGGATGATGAGCATTTTTTCATGTGTTTGTAGGCCATGCACCTGTCTTCATCAGAGACGTTTCTGTTCAAGTCTCCTTTCCCCATAGAAATAGGATTATTTATTCTTTTCTTATTGATTAGAGTGAGTTCTCTGTAGATTCTAGTTATCAGACCTTTGTCAGATGCATAACCTGCAAATATCCTCTCCCATTCTGAAGACTGTCTGCTTGCTTTACATACTGTTTTCTTGGCTGTGCAGAAGCTTTTTGGTTTGATCAGATCCCAGTAAAGTATTTTTGGTGTTGCTTCAATTGCCTGGGGGATCCTCCTCATAAAATATTCTCCCAGGCCAATTACTTCAAGTGTTTCCATGCACTCTCTTCTAGTGTTTTTATTGTTTCATATCTTAAGTTTAAATCTTTTATCCAGTTAGAATCAATTTGCGTTAATGGTGAAAGGTGGGGTTCCAGTTTCAGTCTTCTACAGGTTGCCAGCCAGATCACCCAGCACCATTTGTTAAATAGGGAGTCTTTCATCTGGTGAATATTTTTGATAGGCTTATTGAAGATCAAATGGTGATAGGTATCTGGGTTTATCTCTTGGTTCTCTATCTGGTTCCATAAATCTATGGCTCTGTTTTTGTGCCAGTACCATGCTGTTTTGATCACTATAGATTGATAATATAGCCTGAAATCTGGTTTTATAATACCTCCTGATTTATTCTTATTTCTGAGTAATGTATTTGCTATTTGGTTTTTTTTTTTCTGATTCCATATAAAATGAAGTACTATTTTTTCAAGTTCTTTAAAGTATGACAGTGGTGCTTTAATAGGGATTGCATTAAATCTGTAGATTGCTTTGGGTAGCATGGACATTTTAACAATGTTGATTCTTCCCAGCCATGAGCATGGTATGTTTTTCCATTTGTTAACATCTTCAGCTATTTCTTTTCTCAGAGTTTCATCGTTCTCTTTATAGAGATATTTCACATACTTTGTTAGATAAATTTCCAGATATTTCTTCTTCTTTGGCAGTATTGTAAAAGGAATAGAATCCTTGATTATTTTTTCAGCTTGACTATTGTTGGTGTACATAAAAGCTACTGACTTGTAAGTATTGATTTTGTATCCTGAGATGCTGCTGTATCCCTTGATCACTTCTAAGAGTTTTGAAGTTGAGTCCCTGGGATTTTCCAGGTATAGGATTATATCATCAGCAAAGAGTGAGAGTTTGATCTCCTCTGACCTTATTTGGATACCCTTGATCACCTTCTCTTGCCTGATTGTGATGGCTAAGTCTTCCATTACTATGTTGAATAGCCGTGGAGATAGTGGGCATCCTTGCCTCATTCCTGATCTGAGTGAAAATGTTTTCAATTTTACACCATTCAATATGATATTGGCTATGGGTTTGGTGTAGATGGTCTCTATTAGTTTAAGAAATGTCCCTTCTATGCCTATTTTCTTAAGAATTCTGATCATGAAAGGATGATGATATTATCAAAGACTTTTTCATCATCTATTGAGAGAATCATATGGTCTTTGTTTTTTATTTTATTGATGTGATATATTATATTTATAGATTTGCATATGTGGAACCAGCCCTGGAATAAAACCAACTTGATCATGATGTATAATTTTTTTTGGTGTGTTGTTAAATTCTGTTTGCTAAGATCTTATTGAATATTTTTGCATCGATATTCACTAATGATATTGTTCTATAATTTTCTTTCTTTGTTGGATCCTTTCCTGGTTATGGGATCAGGATGATATTTGCTTCATATAATGTGTTGGGGAGTATTCCTTCTTTTTCTATGTTTTGGAAAAGGTTGTATAATATAGATACTAGTTCTTCTAGAAAGGTTTGATAGAATTTGGATGTGAAGCCATCTGGTCCTGGACTTTTCTTTTTAGGGAGATTTTTTATTGTTAATACTATTTCAGGGGTTGATATAGGTCTATTCAAGGTTTCTACTTCTTTCTGTTTGAGTGTAGGAAGGTGGCGTGCTTCCAGCTATTGGTCCATTTCCTTCATATTTTTATATTTCTGGGAATAGAGATTTTTGTAGTAATAATTAAGGATTTTTTTGAATCTCTGAAGTGTCTGTTGTTATTTGTACTTTATTATTTCTGATAGACAACATTAGAGATTTTGCTTTTCTATTTCTGGTTAGGTTGGCCAAAGGTTTATCAATTTTGTTAATCTTTTCAAAAAACCAACTTTTTGTTTCATTGATTTCTGAATGATTCTTTTTTTTTTCAATTTTATTTAATTCTGCCTTAATTTTGGTCATTTCTTTTCTTCAGCTGGGTTTGGTGTTGCGATGTTCTTCCTTTTCCAGTTGCTTGAGACAATCCATTAATTTGTTGTTTTCCTCTCTTTCTGTTTTCTTGAGGAAGGCTTGCAACGTTATAAATTTCCCTCTTAGGACTGCCTTTGCAGTATCCCACAGGTTTTGATAATTTGTGTCCTCATTATCATTTTGTTCCAAAAATTTGGTGACTTTCTTCTTAATCTTGTCTTTGATCCAGCTATCATTCAGCTTATTATTATTTAGCTTCCATGACTTTGCTTGAGTATGAAGATTCCTGTTGTTGTTGAGTTCAACTTTTATTCCATGGTGGTCTGGGAAAATACAAGGAATAATTTCTACACTTTTAAATTTGCTGAGATTAGTCTTGTGTCCTAGGATATATGATCTATTTTGGAAGATGACCTGTGGGCTGATGAGAAGAACTATTCAGTTTTATTAGGGTGAAATGTTCTGTGGAGGTCTGTAAAGTCCATTTGTTCTAGGGTCAGGCTTAAGTCTAATATTTCTTTGTTTAGTTTCTGCTTGAGGATCTATCCAAAACTGTCAAAGGGAGTGAAAATCTCCAACTATTATAGTGCAATAAGATATCAAGTATCATATCCATTAGGATCTGCTTTATGAATTGAGGAGCATTCTGGTAGGGTGCATAAATGTTAATTATTTAAATTTCTTCATGCTGTGTGTTTTCCTTGACAAATATGTAGTGACCTTCCTTGTTGGTTTAAAGCCAATTGTATCTGCTACTAAAATACAACCCCTGCTTTTTTCTGGTTTCTATTTGCCTATAATATACAAGTCCATTCCTTCACCCTGAGTCTATCTTTATCCATTGAGGTAAGGTGAGATTCTTGTATACAGCAGATATCTGGTCTGATTTTATGTATCCAGTCAGCCAGCGTGTGCCTTTTTAGAGGACAGTTTAAACCATTCACATTAATTGAGAGAATTGATAAGCCTGGTTACGTTTTGGGTGTCATGATTTTCAGATGTCCAGTGGACATTTTTAATCCTTTCACCACTGTGGAAGTTTTGTTCAAAAATTTTTGGGTGAGTTTACTTTGGAGGTAGAGCATTGTGCTGATTGTTTTGCTGGGTGGGTCTGAGAATATCCTGGAGAGCTGGTTTCGTTATGGCAAATTTCTTCAACATGTCTACGCCATTAAAGTATTTAATTTCTCCATCACAAATGAAACTCATTTTAACTGAATAGAGGATCCTGGGCTGGAATTTGTTTTGTTTTAGGAGACTGTACATCGATGACCATCTTCTTCTGACTTGAAACTTCTCGTCTGAGAAATCTGCAGTCATTCTGATATTTCTCCCTTTGTAGGTGATGCTTTTCTTATATCGGGCTGCTTGCAGAGTTTTCTCCTTTGTCTTAACACACAGTTAATCACAATGTGTCTAGAAGATGCTTTGTTAGAATTGAGTCCCGCTGGGCTGCTGAAACTGTGCTATCTGAAGTTCTGTATCTCATGCAATGCTTGGGAAATTCTCCTCCCAAATCTCTTGGAGTAGAGCATCTGTACTTTTAGGACCATCCTCTTCTCCTTTGGGAATTCCTATAAGACAAATGTTTGATCTTTTGGAGTGATCCCACAACTCTCTCGGGGAATGATCAGTTTTTGCTCTCCATTTTTCTGCCTCTTTGAGTGTTTGGGAATGTTCAAAAGCATTGTCTTTAGTTTCAGAGAGCCTTTCTTCTGCCTGGTCAACTCTATTACTGAGGGATTCTACTGTGTTTTGGAGCTCCTCAACTATCTTTTTTGTTTCCTTGAGCTCTGCTATCTCTTCTCTCATTATGTCCATATCTTTGGTGACTTGCGCTTTGAATTCATTAATTTCTTGAGACAACTTTAGAACTACTCTTTGGACTTAAATTTCAATCTTTTCTTCCATTCTATTAATATTATTTGCAATCTGTATTCTGAATTCAATTTCTGACATTACTGCCATTTGTCTATGCATGGCATCTTCAGTTGTATCTCCTTTATCATTTCTTGGGAGGGGGGGTAGGTTGATCTACTCTGGTTATTCATGTTGCCAGAGTTCTTCTGTTGGGTCTGCATCATGTTTATTTTCCACTGTTTGGTTACTAGAACTGGTAGGGTGAGATTGAATTGTGGTTCCCAGGTAAGGTAATTTGTAATTGTGGCTTATCTCCTACAACCTTACAAAGGCCCCTTTTAGAGTTTTAGCCAGAGACTCTGAGGACCTATTGGTGAGATAGAGCAAGCTAGCTCTGTTTTGATATCAGCCAACATATACCCTATCCTAAGAAACCACAGTATTAGGTTTAAATCTTGACTGTGAAGAGATGCAAGCAGCTTCAGTGCCCAGCCCCCGCCCTTCAGTTCTTTTGCACTATAAAACCTCAGAATGTCCCCAAGTGGACAGCCCTAGTCATGGGTTCCAACCAAATTGTCTTAGGTAGTGCAAACCCTGCCCAACAGAGAGGAATTCAAGGGTCTCCAACAGCACCATTTGAGCCAGGGATCCACACTCCCACCTGCCAGATTCAGTCCACACTGTTGTCCACTTTTCTCCTCACAGGCCCAGTTGGAGCCAGGTCTATGCCCCCACCTCCCAGTCTCAGTCCACATCCAGCTAGCCTCTGCTTGCCAGACCAGTTGGAGTCAGGGGACCACGCCCCTGCCTAACATTCTCAGTCCACCGCCTGGCAAGCCTCTGTTCGCAGGCTCTGTTGGAGTCATGGCACTGGGCCCCACCCTCCAGTTTCAGTCCACACACAGCTAGCCTCTGCTTGCCAGACCAGTTGTGGTCAGGGAACCACACCCCCACCTGCCAGTTTCAGTCCATTGCCTGGCAAGCCTTTGTTCACAGGCTCTGTCAGGCCACTGCACTCTGCCCACAGGTCTCAGTCCTCATATGGTAAGCCTCTGTTCACCAGCTCCGCTGGAGACAGTGGACCATGCCCTAGCCCTCAGGTTTTGGTTCACACCCAGTAAGCCACTGCTTGAGGGTTCTGTTGGAATCAGGGGACCACACCCTTACCCTCAGTTCACATTCCAAGCCTATCAAGTCTTTGCTTTTAGGCCCAGTGGGGTCTGGGCCTGCCCTGTCTGCTGAACTCAGTCCACATGGGGCAACCACTCCCTTGCTGTGGGTGCCATCAGAGCTGGGGGTTCTGCACCCCATCCCACCAGACACAGCCTGAACTGAGGTCCAACAGTACCACTGGCCAGGCATAGGTCATAACCAGGGGACTGCTCCTCTTCCCGCTAAGTGTTCCTTTCTTCCCACATTCTCTTTCTTCCCCATTAGTCATAGATTCCATCCTGGTGGTTGGCAATCCCAATTCTTTTAAGACAAGACCAAACACTGTGCTCTGCAGGGGGCAGAACTTCAGACCACCATGTGTGGGGCAAAGGGTGGACTGGGAGTTTGGACTTGGGGGAGAATATCTGTTCAATTTTGTGCCTGGCGGGGTGGTGTCTAGGTTCATAAGTGGGATCTCCCTGGAGAAAGAGACCTGGAGTTTAGTGGCTCTCTCTGGTGAGGTAAAATGAGAGGTCTTGTGTTCCTTGCTCTTTTGTCTGTGGCAGGGCTCCTACTTGGGGGAGGGGTCTCCTGTCCTCTAGTGGATAGCTTTGTACCTGTAATTTGTATCCTTGAATGCTCTTCCATGGAGTTACAACTTCCTGAACTTCATTCTTGGCTCAGCTCCCCATCTTTGGCTTCATAGAGTACGATTCTGTCCAGTTTTTTTTCCTATGCTCAGGAGCCTCTGCCAAAGGTTGCTACCAGTCAGCCATCTTCCCAGAATACCTCCTAATTTTGGTTATTTCTTTTCTTCTGCTGGGTTTGGGGTTGGAATGTTCTTCCCGTGATAAAGAGAAGCCTCCTAAAAGACCCAGGTTTGTCTCAGCCTGTTTCAGCCTTAGTCCCCGTCATGTCCCCCCTGGTTAATTTCAAAGGCAGGTTTCAGAATAGAACAGGGAAGTTCTCCCAGTTCCCCCAACTCCCTAGCAATGGGTAAACAATGGTGGAGAACTTACCCCAACCCCCTAGCAATGGCTAAACAATGGTGGAAAAATTACCTACACGAAGTTCCCAAGCTACTGTATTTCCCATGCTGTCTCCGTGCCAACCATCACGATGTACACCACCCAGTTGCCATGCTGTAGCCCCCTGACTGTAACTCCACCTCTAGCTAACCGTCATATTGTGCTTTTGTTTCTGCTTGCTTGCATGGCAACACAAATGGTATAAAAGTCCACCTGCCCCTCACTTTGGGGCCGTTTGCTATCCCAGCAGCAGTCCCCTGTGCAGCTGTAATAAATCACCATCTGATTTATACCTGAAGTGGGGTCTGAGTCTTTCTTCTAGGTGGGAAATAATTACAACATTCCTTTTCCAGTTGCTTGAGATGATCCATTAAGTTGTTGGCTTCCTCTCTTTCTGTTTTCTTGACTAAGGCTTCCAATGCTATAAATTTCCCTCTTAGGACTGCTTTTGCAGTATCCCACAGGTTTTGATCTTAATTTGTATCTTCATTATCATTTTGTTCCAAAAATGTGGTGATTTCCTTCTTAATCTCATCTTTGACCCAGGTATCATTCAGCATAAGATTATTTAGCTTCCATGACTTTGTTTGAATATGAAGATTCCTGTTGCTGTTGAGTTCAACTTTTATTCATTCCATGATGGAATAAAAAAGTTGCGTTCAAGTTTTATTCCATGGTGGTGCTTGGCTAGCTTTTGTTGCAGTTGTCATTGTTGTTTAGCTGGCCCAGGCCAGGTTTGAACATGCCAGCTTGGGTGTATGTGGCCAGCACCCTACCCATGAGCTACAGGCACCACCCTGCTGACCTAATTTTCATAGATCAGACATGTACCACATGTATGTATCAGTACAGTAGGTCTAGTTTCTTATGATGACTACCTCATTATGTCCACAATTTTGTTACATTTCATTGGGTGATCAACTTACAGAGGTTTTATCGTATTTTAGAATCAGATTTAATAACAAAATCTCCTGAGGTTATATTTAGAATTATGTTGAATCTTTAGATCAATGTTAGTAGAATCGACAACTTAATATTGAGCTTTCCAATTAATGAATATGATATATATGTGTATATTCATCAGAAAATGGATATATATAAGACATATTCAGAATTTCTCTCAGCAATGTATTATTTTCAGCATAGAGGTCGTACATGTCTCTTGTCAAGTTTACTCCCAAGTATTTTGTGTTTTTTGAAATCATTTTAAATAACATTAAAAAATTCACTTTCCAGTTACCTGCTGCAGTATATAAAAATTACATTTTTATCAGCAGAACACAATCTTATTTTCATTAAATAAATTGTTTCAGAAGTACAGAAATTACAAAATCTGTAGGAAGCTAATGGATAAAACTTTGTCCTCCAAATAAAATTCTAGTCTGAAGTTTAACAAGACTTGGATAATGGCTGTCTATAGCTAAAATCACACTGGATTTTTGTTTGTGGTCCACCATTGCAGACGTTCATATCAAGTTGGTGTATAGCTTGTTACCAAACTGCCACCAGCTGTTTCCACTGTTAGGGTCAAAGCAAAATTGAGCAGAAGTAACAGAGAATTTCATATATCGCCTTCTCCTCACATTCACGGCCTTGCCCCCCACTATCAACGTTCCTCACTGCAGTGTACAGTACTTATTACAATCAATGAACTTACATTGACACACCATTATCATCTAAAGCCCAAATATTTTCTTTATGTTTGATTTTCTTCAGTTTGAATATAATATGCCTAGGTATAAATTTTTTGTTTATTTGTTCTTGACATTTATCCTCCTTGTTGTTCTCTGAGCTTCCTGAATCTGTGGTTTGGCATCTGACATTAATTTGGAAAACATTTCAGACATTATTCCTTCAGATATTTCTTTTTTATATTGTTTGGGACTCAATGAGGGCACAAGAAACAAGATTACACTGATTGCATTTGTTAGGTAAAGTCCCTCTTAGAATCGTGTCTTGACCCCCAAGGTGTGGCACACACCAAGACCCCACCCCTTCCCTCCTTCTCTCTCTCTGCTTGCTTCAGATATTTCTTTTTTTTTTATTGTTAAATTATAGCTGTGTACATTTGTGCAATCAAGGGGTACAATGTGTTGGTTTCATATACAATCTGAAATATTCTCATCAAACTGTTCAACGTAGCCTTCATGGCATTTTATTAGTTATTGTGTGTAGACATTTGTGTTCTGCATTGAGTAGGTTTCGCCTGTACCCATTCTAAGATGCATCATAGGTGTAGCCCCACTCATTACCCTCCCTCCACCCTGACTTCCCCCGGCCCTTTACCCATATTCTTGTGCTATAGTAGAGTTATATCCTTCATATGAAAGCTACAAATTAGCTTCATAGTGGAGCTGAGTACACTGGATACTTTTTCTGCCATTCTTGAGATACTTTGCTAAGAAGAATATGTTCTAGCTCCATCCATGTAAACATGAAAGAGGTAAAGTCTCCATCTTTCTTTAAGGCTGCATAATATTCCATGGTATACATGTACCACAATTTGCTAGTCGATTCGTGGGTCGATGGGCACTTGGGCTTCTTCCATGACTTAGCAAATATGAATTGGGCTGCAATAAACATTCTGGTACAGATGTCTTTGTTATATTGTGAATTTTGGTCTTCTGGGTATAAACCTAGTAGAGGAATTATAGGATCGAATGGCAGGTCTATTTTTAGATCTCTAAGTATTCTCCAAACA
>CAUYPK010002583.1:0-26953 GCA_963574355.1 Loris lydekkerianus
TAAATGTCTTAACACAATAACTAAGAAAATGCCAGGAAGGCTATGTTAACCAGTGTGATGAAAATGTGTCAAACAGTCTATAAAACCAGTGTATGGTGCCCCATGATCGCATTAATGCACACAGCTATGATTTAATAATAAAAAATGCCTTGCTCATTACTGTCTTGTTCATCTCTTCACAGTATGCCCTGCATCCTGTAAGGCCACCTTTCCTACCTAAATACTACACACTCTTCAAGGCTCTGGTTAGATCAGCCTCTGCCATGAAACTCTGCATTTTCCCTGTAACTTGCAGCTCTATAGTCCACATAAGGTTTATAACACTCACATGCACTGGTGATTTTACACTGGACAACATACTGTTCTACTCCAATTTAATTTTAGCTATATATCTATCATCTTCTTAAATGGATATAAGTGTTCAAAAAGCAAAGTCAGGAGTTTTACTTTTTTGTATTGCCAATTTGGTAAACACATAGGTATTTTTTTATTATAATAATAATTTATTATGAAAGAAGAATTGCAATTTAAAATTTGCCAAAATGTAGACTTCTGGTTTTGGTCCTGATGAATTCACAGTTATGTGAACTTCCCTTCCGGCCATACTCAACTGTGAAACTATACAAAACACTTAAAAAAATACTAGAAGAAAACTTGGGAAAAATTATCCTCAACACTGGCCTACGTAAAGAACTTAAGACCCCCAAAGTAAATACAACAAAGAGCTAAAATAAATAAATGGAGTTTAGTTAACCTACCAACCTTCTGCACAGCAGAAGAAATAATCAGTAGAACAAACAGACAACCTATAGAATAGAAGAAAATATTTGCAAGCTATACATCTGACAAAGGACTATTATCCGCACTATAAAAGGAACTCAACCAAATTAGCAAGAAAAACCCAAATAACTCCATTAATAAGTGTACAAAAACTTAAACAGGCAATTTTCAAAAGAAGAAAAATGAGTGGCCAAGAAACATATGAAAATAATGCTCAACATCACTAATCAATCAGAAATTCAAATCAAAAACACAAGGAAGTACTACTTTACCCCAGTCAGAATAGCCACTGTTAAAAAAGTCAAGGTATAAGAGATGCTCACACAGATGCAGTGAAAAGAAAATGCTTATAGACTGTTGGCAGGAATGCAAATTAGTATAACTTCTATGGAAAAGTGTATGGAGATTTCCCAAAGAATTAAATGTAGATCTATCATAAATCCAGGAATTCCATTATTGGTGCTTTACTCAAAGGAAAAGGAAGTCATTTTATTAAAAAAGATAGCTTCACCTGTACATTTATCACAGCACAATTCACAACTGCAAAGGTATAGAACCAACCTAAGCAGCCATCAATGAATGAAAAGATAAACAAAATGTGATACACACACACACACACACACACACACACATGGAATACTTCTCAGGTGAAGAGAAAAAGAAGTGAAGACAACTTCAGTGACCTAGGGGACATCGTCAAGCAGTCTTACATATCTGTAATTTAGAGTTTCAGAAATAAAAAAAACGGGCAGCGCCTGTAGTTCAGTGGGTAGGGCGCTGGCCACATACACCGAGGCTAGCAGGTTCAAACCTGGCCCAGGCCAGCTAAAACAACAACGACAATTACAACAAAAAAGTAGCTGAGAGTGTGGCAGGTGCCTGTACTGCCAGCTACTTGGGAGGCTGAGGCAAGAGACTTGCTTGAGCCCAAGAATTTGAGGTTGCTGTGACCTGTGATGCCATGGCATTCTACCCAGGGCAACAGCTTGAGGCTCTGTCTCAAAAAAAAAAAAAAAAAGAAAAGAAAAGAAAAGAAGGTATTATTTGAAGACATAACATTCAAAGAATTTTCCAAATTTGATTTTTAAAAATATTAACCCATACGTCCAAGAATCTTAAAGATTTCCATGTTGGATAAAGACAAAACCATGCGTAGGCATATTACAGCCAAACTTTTAAAAACTAAGGCTAACCAAAAAATTCCTAAAAGCAGCAAGGGAAAAGAAAGGACATATTGTATATGGGGGCATATCTATTGGCATGGTGTGTGACTTCGTGTCAGAAACATTATAAGCTAGAAGGCAATGTAAAAGTACCTTTAAAGTGGTAATCTTTTACTTTTTTCCTTAAAAAAATCAGCCTAGAAATCTATATTAAGCAAATATATCCTTTAAGAATAAGGATAAAACTGACATTTTCATATAAATAAGAGCTGAGAGTATTCATCACTAGCAGACCTACTAAAAGACCTGTTAAAGAAAGTCCTTCATGCTGAAGGGAAATGAAAGAATGAAAAGTACCAAAAAATGCTAACTATGCAGGTAAGCATGACGCTTTGATTCCTTGTTTCTTAATTTCTTAGACAATAGATTGTGCAAAGCAAACCAATTTGATATATTTTTGCGTTTATAATATGTGCAGAAGTAAAATGTATAGCAATAATAGCACAGAAGGGACAGAGGTGGATTGCTTGAGCTCAGGAGTTCAAGATTAGCCTGAGCAAGAGCAAGACATCGTCTCTAGAAAAAAATAGTCGGACCGTGTGTTGGACGCCTGCAGTCCCAGCTGCTTGGGAGGCTGAGTCAAGAGAATCGCTTGAGACAGAGAGTTTGAGGTTGCTACAAGTATGACATCATGGCACTTAACTCCAGGGTGATTGAATGAGACTCTGCCTCAGGAAAAAAAAAACAAAAAAAAACAAGCACAGAAAGACAAAACAAGTATGCCACTGTTAAGTTCTTAAATCATACATAAACGTGATGATATCAATTCATTATAGATGGAAGGATAAATATTGTAATAAACAATAATTTTAAAATAGTAAAGCAACCACTTTAGAAAATAACCAATATAGGAGATAAAAGGTAATTTTAAAAACTAAATTTGATATTTGATTTTAAATATCAAAACTAATTTTGATATTTAAAAACTAAATTTGATCCCTTATTCAAAGGATGGCAGAAAAGGAGGAAAAATGAATAAAGAATAGATGAGACAGAACAAATAAACAATTATCAAGATGTGAGATTTAAACCCAACAAATCAATAAATATATTAAATGCAAATGAACTAAATTCATTTTTAGAAAGTAGAGATGGTCTATTTGGATTAAACAAAAGCAAGATCCAAGTATATGCTTTTCATAAGAATAGTAAAGTCAGTTTAAAGACATACAGATAGAAAGTTGTGATGGTTATGTCACACAAATACCAAATGCAAGAAAGCAAACAATAGCAAAATAACAGATAAAATAGACTTCAGGAGAAGAAACATTGCCAGGGAGAAAGAAAAGCACTGCATAATAATAAAAGGGTCAACTCATCAAGGAGAAACAATAATCTTAGTGTGCTTTTACCTACTAACAGAGCTTCAAAGTACGTGAAGCAAAAGTGGCAGAATTTAAAAAATGACAAATTCATAATTATAGGTTTTTAACATACTCTTTTCTCACAGATTGATAAAAGCAAATTAACAACATCAAGAAGTATCTTAGTCTGTTTATGCTGCTATAACAGAATACCAGACACTGAGTAATTTATAAAGAACAGAAATTTATTTCTCATAGTACTAGAGGCTGGAAGGAACTAGCATTTGTTGTCTGGTGAGGGCTGTGTCCTCCAGAGGGGAGAAACACTGTGTCCTTTCATGGCCAAAGGCCAAAGGGCAAGAGGAAAAAAAATGGCCCCTAGAAAGACCTTTCACAATGGTATCTAATCCGATGCACAAGAAGAGAAGTCTTTTTTTTTTTTTTTTTTTTTTGCCGTGATATATATATTTTTATTTATTTTTACATATACATGTGTTTATTAGGTTTCCATTTTTTTTGCCTTCACAAAATTGAAGAGGCTTAAAATTTAATAACAATAACAATGTTTAAGATAAGGACTAGAAACAAAAACCTCATAAAGAATGAATGAACATAAACACATTCAGAAAAGAAATCAGAGAATTGCTGCATTGAAATATGAAGCAATAATAATAATAATACTAGTAATGCAAAGAAAGTAACATTCACGTTATCAAATAAGAGTATGTCTATTGTAAAGTGCTTTGACTCTGGAATTCAGTATGGAGTCATCAGTTAACTTCTTATTATTTTTTTTAAGTCTCAAAAAATAGACAACTAATATTTATAAATAAAAGTAAAAGATAATTTCAAAAAACAGATCATGCCAAATCTTACAGACAATAGAAAAAGAAGAAATACTTCAAAATCCTTGTACTTGATCTGGGTACACCTGATATTAAAATAGGAGAGAATATATTATTATAAAGGGGAAATTACAAACATATTTCACTTATAAATGAGGATGCAATATCCCAAACAACATTTTAACAAGTTCAATTAAAAATTAATGTTTAAGTAATGTACTTTGGTCCCAAGGAGAGACCAAAGAAGAGAAGCCTTTATGACATAATCACATATTAAAGACCCTACCACTTAATACCACCACAATGGCGACTAAGATTTAATGCCTGCACTTTGAAGAGGACATATTCACACCATAGCAGTAAGGATATAGAAGATTTAGGAAAAAGAGCATTGATCAAATGAACCTTAAGGGTATTTGTGGAACACTCCACCCAGTGACAGACCCCATAGTCTTTTCAAGTGCACATGAGACATTCACCATGACAGACCATACGCTGGGCCACAAAACAATTCTCAATAAATTTTGAAGAAGTGAAAGCATGCAAAGTATTTTACCTAAACACAACTAAACCAGAAACCAGTAACAAAAAGAAAAATCAAGAAAATCCTCAAATATATGTAAGTAAGCCATGCTGCTAAATTGTGGGAGAAAATAGGGCCTCTTGGCCAGTGCCTGTGGCTCAGTGACTAGGGCTACCGAGGGTGGCAGGTTCAAACCTGGCCCAAGCCAAACTGCAACAAAAAAAAATAGCCGGGTGTTGTGGCAGGTACCTGAAGATCCAGCTACTCGGGAGGCTGAGGCAAGAGAATCGCCTAAGCCCAGGAGTTGGAGGTTGCTGTTAGGTGTGATGCCACAGCACTCTACCAAGGGCAATAAAGTGAGACTGCCTCAAAAAAAAAAAAAAAAGAAAAAAGAAAATAGTGCCTCTTAGAATGAATAAACCTAGTAAACATAACCTCATCTCCCTGTTTCAAAGAAGCATCTTAATTCTTGCTGTAATTCATGTTCACTATAATCATGGGGACTAGGTTTGTTTGTTAGTTTTGAGACAGAGTTTTGCTTTGGAGGCCTGCTAGAGTGCAACAGCATCATCATAGCTCACTGCAACCTCAAACTCCTGGGCTCAAGCAATCTTCCTCCATCAGCCTCTTGAGTAGCTGAGGCTATAGACACACACCACCACGCCTGGCTCATTTTCTGCTTTTCTGTAAAGATGGGGCTCTCCCTCTTGTTCAGGGCGGGTCTCAAACTCTTGAGCACACGTGATCTTCCCATCTCGTCCGTTCAGAATTATAAGAGTGAGCCACCATACGTTGTCAACATTTTTTAATCATGTTGTAATTAAGTGTCATTTATATCAAATAGCAGATTCCATTCTAAGTAAAATTTATTTTTATCAATACTCTAGTAGGAAAAAAATCTGATGATAATAAACTTGTACAGCTATAGAATTTACTATCTAATTTACTATTTAATTAATCCAAAGATTACAGTAAATTAGATAAAATTTTACATGTTACAGTTAAAGTCAACTTCTGAGATATTGCTGCTTTCCATTTCCACATAAAAACTGATTTAATACATCTGTTCATGGTTTGAGGTTTTTTTTTTTCAGTTCAGGTGGGATTAAAAAAAGATTTGGGATGGGTGAAGTGGCTCGCACCTGTAATTTTAGTACTCTACAAGGCCAGGGGCGGGGAGAGGTTTGCTTGAGACCAGAAGTTCACAACCAGTTTGAGCAATAGTGAGAAACCCTCTACAAAAAATAGAAAAAATAGGCAGGTGAGGTGGCATGTGCCTGTAGTTCCTGCTACTTGGGAATCTGAGGCAGAAGAATCGCTTGAGATCAGGAGTTTTAGGCTGCAGTGAGCTAAATGATGCTCCTGTATTCTAGCCCAGGATACAGAGTGAGACCCCATGTCTCCAAGGGGGGAAAAAAAAGAGAGAGAGATTTGACTTATTGAACTTTGTTTTGACTTTTCGCTTCTACATTTGTAATGCTACAGATTTCTCCTTCCCTAAAAATATAGCATGACAGAATTTTAATTTTGATGTCTGGACTTTGCTTTGAGCACCATTTTGGAGTATTTGCAAATTCAGGAATAAGTAGACCCCATGGACTATGTTTTAGACATTAATTTTTTTTGCTGAAATATTGAGAAACTGATTTAGTTCTCTTGAATCTGAATATGACTTGTCTTAGATTTTCATTAATCATGAAAAATCCCTAAAAATATCTCTCTTACGTTTCAGAAGAAAAGGATTCATCATGTGAACCAGCAACATTAGGGAGGAAAGAATTCCCTTAAAGAAACAATCATAGTGAAGATCTAATTACACACACATAAATGTGATTTGCAAGCATTAAAATCAGGCTCCATGACCCCTTTCCCCATGATCACTCACACAACCAACCCTTTAATGCATGCAGATGCCAGGGTGCACAGGGAGTGGGAAGCAAGGGTGAACTGTGCTTTCTGCTCTGTTGGGTAAAGTCAGATGCGAATACGTCTCTCTCCCGTGTCTCTCACTCAGTGAACCCAACTACCTGGCAGTAAACAAAATATTTACTCTTAAAGTCATAAATGATAAGTTAATGTGAGAATGCAATTTGTTTTATATTTTTTCTAATGTCTTAAGAAAAAAATATTTTGTTCACTGAGGGAAAATCTGAAATGAACTAACCGCAGGGCCTTGAACCATAGCAGAGTCCCTACTGGTATGAAGTTTGTTATTAGCACCTTGGAGTAATGAATTCACTCAGTCACCACCCCCCCCCCAGTTGTATTTGTGGATGACAGTGAGTCACCAAGGTACATGCACAGTAACCCAAAATCATCAGTGCAGGGAAGGGACAGGATGGGTGCTTCCGTGGTGGCGGTAACATTCCATTTCTTGGTCACCACCTCACTTAAGTGTGTTCACTTTGAGATAAACCATTCAAACTGCATGCTTGTGAGTTGCGAGCTCTTTTTAGTTATGAGATTTTTCAACTTAAAAAAAAATCTAATTTTTAAGTAAGAAAATGTTTAAAATTGAAACGATTACATGAGTTAGGCTCCACGAAGTTCTAAATTTGTATCTCGTTCAGCAAGGTACTCCCAGCAATTAGAATTTTGTCTGGCACACAGAAAGGACTCAACATATATTCAAATGAATTACTGTTAGAAAAATCCTACTAATGTTAGTTTGATTTAATCATTTCACAATGTATACGTATATCAGAACATCATGTTGCACACCGTTAATGTATAAAATTTTTGGTTTTCAACTGTCCCATAATTAAAGCTGAGGGCAAAGATAAAAGAGATTACATAAATAAGCAACTGTTCCCCTATTACCCTCTGTGCCTTCAATCCTGCTTTTCTTTTCTTTCTTTTTTTTTTTTTTTTTTTTTGCAGTTTTTGGCCAGGGCCGAGTCCGAACCCACCACCTCCAGTGCATGGGGCCGGTGCCCTACTCCTTGAGCCACAGGCGCTGCCCTCAATCCGGCTTCTCAGAGAGCCTTACTTTTTAGTATTTTAATCTCTCTTTTTGGTTCACCTGCTGGTTCTCTTCATATCTCCAGTGATGTGCTTCTAACTTTTTTCTTGATTTAGGACAAGGCGGATCCAGCTCACACCACCACTTCCCACTCTCCCTCCCCCAAACATTGTTATAATTAGTGAGATCTTGGATCAATTTAGAACTTAAATATTGAATTTTATATTCAATTTCTCTTTCAAGCTTTCCATTAATTTCCTTGGAGATATATGAATGTGAAAGACTAACAAAGAAAAGATGCAACCCTGGAAACACCCGGACAGCAGGAATAGGGAGAAACTACATTAGGACCAGAAATCATAACTCACTACTCACAAAATGTGCAGTACTTCACATTACCACACTGATGACCAAGAACTGGCTTTTGTACCTACATGCATTTTCCTTAAGTTGCTCTATCTCAATACGGCAAAAACAACAAGAACAAAAAAAATCCAAAGTCTTCCAACTAATAATACAATTATACCAAAGAAACAAACACTGTAATTTTAGAGGTAGATGCTCCTTTAGTCCAAACCTCTCATTTCTTTATAGAAAGAAAATAAGACCTAGAGAAGTTAATTAACTTGCCCAGAGCCACACAACTCTGGCAGCACCATTTCCTGAAACCTTATTTAATTATTACTTATTAATTCACCAAATTTACTAGTTGCCTTGCAAATAAAGAGTAAATAAGACAAAACTCCTGCCCTCAAGTTGCTTCTTTTTTAGAACACATACAAGTCAAAGGAATACAGAATGGGGGCACATATGCTTTAGGGAGAGGCCAGGGTTGGGGGAGAAAGGAGGGCAGGAGAAATGGTGATGCCTGGACCAGACCTGAAGGTTGGGTCCCTGGCAGGAAGGCTAGGAAGGAAAAGGCACTTCTCACACAGGGAGAACATATGCAAAGGCATTCAAAGTGAGAAAACTCTGGATAAGGAACTGAAAGTTGATGTGGAGGATTTGAGATCAGGGGATGGGGGAGGAACAAGGGTCGAAGGTGAGCTGTACAGGAATCGGCTTGGGCAGACAACTGGGATTGACTTCAGAAATATTAAAAAAGTGAATGACGTGATCAGGCTTGCTCTTTAGAAGGCTGACCATTATGCTGCAGGAAGGACTGAATAGAAGCAAGAGACAATCCACCAGAAGACGATGCAAAAATAAAAGCTAGACATTCAGGGAGGAAGGGACAGATTCTGGCGATGAGGAGGCCGACTTGACAGGACTTGGTAATTCAGCAAAGGAGAAAGTGTTTTAAGAAGGAAGGGCGCCTAGGTTTCTGGCGTGGGAAACCTCTGACAGGACCACATGTGGGGCCCACAACAGCATTCCCTAATGTGCTGGACGGGGATGGAGGTGAATTAATATGGGCCTCTGCTGGGGACATCTATGTGACGATATTTAAGTGCTTCAGCAACAAAATTATTGCTTTCTTTGGCTTGCTTTGAATGACTGGATTTCTTTAGTTTAACAGATGGTTAGTAAATATAGCACAAATACTCCAAAAAAACCCCATCCATTTGTTCCAACACAGGACTGAATTACCTCTCTGAACAACTCAGACTAACTCCTATTTGGCTATTAGAAATAGACTTTCTAAAAGAAGCCATCATAAAAAAGACCTGTAACTGCAGGGTAAATGACTGGTAATGTAATGTTTTAAAAGAGTTAGGAAATATTTCAAAGTTTCCAAGGTGTGCTTGATACATTTAGTTGAATGTCTTAAAAGTGAAACTGGATAAATGCATGGAGAGAAACTATAAAGACATTATGTCAAATAAACGCTATTATACAGCATGAGAGAAAGAAAATAGAAAATACATCTAATTATTGTCACATGTCACATTTTAATTTTAATTCCCCAGATGACTTCATATTTGCTTAATTACAATTGACTTCTAACATATTTTCAGAATGTGGAAAAAGGTACACTGCTTTCAATTTATTAAAAATATAATAATCCAGCTGCAAAATACGCTATCTAAGGGCAACCTCTCTGGCCTTTCATAATGACCCCACCCTTCCTCAACCATGAGATACAGAATCTGTCTTTTTCTCTGGAATTCTGATTCACTTTCCCGATTATTTCCTTTATTTTCTCATTCATGTCAATAATAAAGTTTGAGAATTAATCTTACAGAGAACTCTCTTCCTAAACCCTTCTCTACACTTTCTATGTGTTTTTAAAAATACACACAAATACATAGGTGCAATACTTGACACATATGGCTTCTTATGTATTATCAGCATAATAAATGAATGAATTAAATTGATAGAGTATGGAACTGTCTATATTTCTGGATCATTTTTATCAATCTTCTCTAAAAATTATTTTCCTGGTCTTTCTGGTTGGTTTGAAATTAGCAGTGAGTGCTCATTAAAAAAAACAAAAAACTTTCCTACTTCCTTCATTTTATATTCAGTTTTCAGTTTTTATTTTATATAAATCAATTTCCTGAAGTATTTTCCTGAATATCTAACAGAGCAAAAAAAACCTTAAATTTAACTTAATTTTTATTCTCAACGTCATATTTCTTCCCTTCTGCTTCAAATTTCCCCTATATGAACAGTCACCCATACTTTTCCATTCTTCCATATCATCATCATTTAATTTACAAGTTGTAATGGTGCTTATATGATGTACAGCATTGGACTGGATGCCATACATTTTAAGGGATTCTTCTTCTTTGGCCTCACTGCCAAGTCCACATTCTTTTCAGTACCAAAAAAGGTATTAAGATGTACAAATCAAGTATTAATGGGCAAACATCCACAAATGCTTAAACCCTACAAAATAAATCTATATATAAATTAAGAACTGATAGATGAATTTCGTCAAATATCAATTATACATGAATCAGAAATTTGTGCTAAAACATGCAAAAATAATGACTTTCTCATTCCTAAAATTCTTGTCTTGGAAGGCATATTTTCCTAAGACGATTATTCCTGAGTAATTTATTTTCATTACTTAAAAGAATTGAAGGTTTGAGGATGGAACCAATAAATGGGCTGATTATGGTGTCTGTCATCAATTCTAATTTTTCCTCTTTGCACATTGATATATAGTAGAATTGATATCTGGGATAAACAAAGACTAGATATGCCTTCATACCGAAATATGCTATAATAATATGTTTAGTTCAAATCACATGATAAATAATAATAAATCACATAAATAATAATTTTAAAAATAACTGCTATTTTAATAAATAAAATTCATTGAAACAATCAAATTGTTTTAAAAATATTAATTGAACTCTTTCTATAGAAGTGTGCTTAACTTTATGCAGGTCTTGTACTTTCTTTAGTTCAAACAAAAAAAAAATAAGTCTATTCTAGAAACTTTACTGAGCCTTATTTATCAAAAAGGCTCATCTCAAAAATATCCAATAGCTTTACTTCCCAATATGAAATCCATGAATTGTCTATATACATTTTTGCCTAGTACAGTAAGAAATGGGACAAAGTCACAGCTTTGTTTGTTCTGGTATGTTTCTCTTCTCATGCCCAGAAGCTACATATTGATCAGGTAGGAACATAGCAAAATTTATCTTTCTCTGGTAACCATCTCATAGGGAACCTCCAGGCAGAGTGCTTGGCTTATGTTATTAGTTTGATTAATAGACCCTGCTGCTATTCACCGTCAGAGTACTTATTAACAATGATAGCTTTACAATACACTTGTTACATATGTAAACATTTCATTTCTTCCTCAGTTTGTTGCAAGGACAAAAAAGATGATATAGATACACATATGTTTTTGTAAATAATTTTTAAAACTTGAATGTATGTTTGAAAGGAAGATGAAGAGAAGTCAGGGTGACAACCAGAATTAAGTGAGCAGCAAAGCAGAGTGGACCCAAGTGAGCAGCATCCAATAAAAAGGCTCTGTCTTCCCACAACAACTGCGCTAGTGATTTCCTGGGCACGCAATGGCACTGGGATGAGAATGCTGGCATTTCCCACTTTTCTAGTCTGGATAGTATTTTTTATTTCATAAATTTTGTCTACAAAGAATGAATGGTTAGGTTCATAGTTTCAAGGTCAAATTTCTGAAAATGCTATAATTGAGGAATAATGAACAAACCTTGCCAGGATGAGGTCCCAGGTTTTATAGTGTTACAAAATCATTAAAATATGAAAGTGGAAAGTACAGTAAACCCTGCTGACTGCCTGCTTGTTCCTGAGGTTTGCCATCCAGTAACTTTGAATAGTTACAGATTTATGGCTGATTCTTATTTAATTCTAGAGGTCATACCATATTTTGTTTTTACTTTTTGGTTGATTAGATAGGCATTAACGATCCTTGGATTACCAAGTAGTGCTGGTAGCATTGCTTCCTTTTATGGATATACTAGTGTTGAAATTACAGTTTCAGTGGAGTGTAGAGAAATTCCAATTTAGCCAAAAAGTTACCCTTTTCACTTGCACAAGCATCTTTTATTATTTCAATTACTTTATTACAAGTGCCTCTAAAACTTTGAAACTTAAAAGCACTTTTTTTCTAGTAAACTCCTCTTTCAGAATGAAACGTTTCCCTTTTAGAAGGCAGGAGGCACTTTTTAATAAATTACTTGCTAGTAAACTTCAAGTGCTCTTTAGATTAGAAAATAACATCTAGGAAGCAAGAACTTTTTGGCTTCTTTCTTCCAGAAGGTAAGGCAAAATCGTATAATTTTTGCTCCCTATAGAAGAAGGCAGCTCATTTAAAAAAAGAAACAAAGCAATTTAATATCATTCATTCACTCAACAAACATAATGCTAACTTTTTTTTTTTTAGTCACTGTAGATAGTATATTATTCCTGTGTAGCTAGAGCTGTAAGATTTGAATCTTTCAAATTGTTTTTCCTTTCTTTCTATTTCATTTTTTGTAATTTTGGCTTTTTTAAGGAATAAACCATGTAGAATATTTACATTCTTCTTTAAATCTCTATAAGTCAATTTTTTTTTCACTGCTTAAGCAGATCAGATCTATAGATAGTTTGAATCTATAAACACCTGTTCAAAGCATAGGTCAGAACAAAAACTGGTTATAAGGTTTTTGGCCTAATGGTGAAAAGTAAATAAAATGTTATTAGCCAATTTGTAATGGCTAATTAAACCATACATTTCATTATTCAATTTCAAAAACAGGCAACAAATTAAAAGATGAAGTTTGTATTACTGGCAATTAAATCTGTGTTAATTACTACAGAAAATATAAGGAAAGACTAAGAATTGATTTTTCCCAAATTTGACATATGTATATGAGTAATACTCTACATTAAACAAATATTTCATACATAATCTATACTCCTGAGGTATAATAATGTTTAACAAATCAAAACTTATATTACTTTTATTTGCATAAAACTGTCAGGCTTTAAATTATTTGTGGTAATGTGGCAATGTAATTTTCATAGCTTATTTTTCTAAACTATTATCTCATCTTCAAAGCCAGGTCTACCAACCTCATGTGAAAATCTTAAAGATAGCATATTAATTTGCACCCAGGAAACCCTCTAATACAGTACTGACCAAAGATATGAAGAAATTTCATCATCGTAAAAAGAATGCTACCCACTTGGTTTTTTCTTCTAACAGCTTAAGGCACTCATTAACAAAATATTAGAGGTAAGAGACTTGGTTATGTTACCGTAACTATTAATGGTACCAAATCATGCTGTTTCTAATATTAATCGTTTTCAATTAAAAAAAATCAGACAAAAAGTCCAAGTGACTTGCCCGACTAGGACAAAACACCCAATCATCCCTTCCTAACACTCAGTATCTCTAGTCCCCTGAAACCCTCAGGGTTTCCTGAACAGTGACAGAATCAGTTCAAAGGGTTATACAATACATTTTCCTGATGACTTACCTGCTCACCTCCAATAACACTATAAGTAAGTTCAGCATTTTTGACAGGTACAAGAGAACAAATGAGAATTCCCACAAAGCAGAGTTAATCACTCTAGTGAGGCTTCCTGTCACCAAGAGGCAGTTATCAACTGATGCCCATCAGACACAAATGTAAAGGCAAAGGCAGAACACGGAGAATGTCTCTAGCACTGAAGATCTATTCTTCCTTCTCCTTCTTTTCTTCTACTACAATAATCCCATCACTTTATATAATTCACAGAAAACCAAAACCATCCAAATAAAACAAATGTCCTGCTAAAAGTATGACAAACTACAGAGAAATTCTGCATGGCCATTGATGGATTCATACATATTCCTTCCTGCGAATGGAACTTCTGTTGACTCTGTAGACTAGAAGACCATATCTGCATATTTTCTCCTGTGGTTAAATGACAGTACAGTGCATTTCCAGACACACTTCCTACTGCAGTCCACTCCATGCTCAGAACAGCACATCTACTAAGTCTGGACAGTGAAATTCATATTTTGAGTACTTTATGAAAAACCTATATGGCAACACAGATAGGCAACATAGAATTATTTTAACTTATTGTTTTAAAATGTCAACTACTTTTCTTGCTTCTCTCAAGTTCAAACCAATGAAGGTTATGAAGTAACCACTTCCCCCCAAAGCCAGAACTTTCACCTCTTCTGAACAGGGGAATACCTCTCATAAATTAGGTAAAAATAGGACTTACTGATTTAATGATAGTCCAAGATCCATGTAGCTGCCCATCCCTTATCCAGACCTCATATCTACCACAATGAGCAATCCCTGAAAGCCAAGGCAGTAACTTACTTCATCAATTATCTGGAGTCTAAAAGTGTAGTAAAGCAATCAGCATAAATATTCATTTCTGAAATTAGCTTCAATTTCTTCCAAGGAACAATGACAAGGAAGGTAAGGAGTATGATCACTAAGTCTAAAATTCTGCCTATTTCAGACTAATTGAACTTTAACCAACTGCAACTCAAGCATCACAGATGATCTTGTTTAAGAGGTAGAAGTAAAAAGGAAGTGCAAAGATCAAAGCCGTGCTTACAAAGAGGAACAGCTATTTTTGTATGTATACTCCAGTATTTACTAACTGGGTTTGAAAAAGAGGGGGTACTCAGCTCAAGTGAATGCCAACTGCAGAACATATGATAAAATCAAAATTTCACAATAAAGAATAGATTTTCAAATTGCCACCAACCCCTAATAGGATTATACTATTTCCTTTAGTCTTTCAAACAGTTTACTCTTCAAAGCAAGCAGTTATTTTGGTCCCAGCATTAAATCTATAAATCTTCCTTTGTACTCAAGTTTGTCCAGTAGGCCAAGCCCAGGAAGACATTTTATCTAACGAGTAAGGGAGGGCATTTAGGCGTCCCCACTGTGCATTGAGACTTCCCCACTAGATCAATATGGATAAATAGTTTTCAAACTTCATCTGCCCATTCATCATATATATTCTTTTCATTTTCGCATTTCATTTACATGATAAATGTTAAATGCTACAGGAAGCAAATACCTTTTTATTTCTTGTCTTCCCAAGTTCATAAGCTCAAAAAAGCACTTTGCTTTAAATTGTTTACATAATTTCTATAGTGCCATCAAACAGTAAAAGGATTCATGTCTAGAAAGCACACTATTAAAATCAGGAACACAACATACTTCTGCTAAGAGCTTTATTTTAGTTAAATTTGCTTTTAAAGTTTTAACAAACAGGAATGCAGTTTGTACTACTCAGGAATATTCATTCAGTTGAGGAATTCTGCCAGTAAAATACTACTTACTGACCTTCAACATAAAATCTTTAATATTTACCAAAGATCATCACTTTGTGGGATATTTTGATGTCAGAATTATTAAATGTTTTAATAATATCACAACTATTTTCTCAGATTGAGCTGTATAACAAAGTCTCTGAGTTAAATATCATTATTTCATAATCTGCAATGCTGAAAACCTATACTTAAGTTCATGAAAATTTCTTAAATCTCAATAATCAAATGCTTACCAAGTTCTATTTAATTTTTTTAGGATAGACTAATAAATCGGGGCAAACATCTCCACTGGTGTCCATTTTAAACGACCATTTGCATTTAAGACAGGCGTTGTGTTTACCACACTCTCTGTTTTAGAGGTCGTGCACAATGCGTGGTGCCACTGTCCAAGAGTTTTCGTCATAAAGTGTCTAAAAAGTGCTCTAAGTAGGTAATTTCTTTACTGTCTCAAATGCCAGGCCCTGGAGGATAAATAACACGCCCTCGTTATGTTTTAAAAATTAATGTACAAGTCCTACAGCAGGTGAATGTATTGCGTCTTGGGGGAGGGGAGGAGAAGCGGGGGTTCTTTTAGAAGCAGGAGAGGGAGGAACAGGCTCTCCTGTTCAATTCTGGGGAGCCAGGGAGGGCTTCCCCAGCCCAGAGGACTGACAAGCACTTCTGCTTTCATTTCATGGAACGCCCTTAGGTGAAATCTGGTTCTGCACTGCACCAACCACCTTCCCTCTCTCCTCCGCAACGCAGCGCACCTCACCCGCTCGCCACCCCGCAGCGGGAGCTGAGAGTGGAGATAAAAAAAGTTTGCGGGAGTTCCCCCCGGACTCGCGTTCCTGCCGCGAGGGACCGGAGAGGAATGCCGGCCCGGCGGCCGCGGCCTTTGGCCGACCAGCCTCTGCGGAGTCCGGATGTGCGCGTTCGCTCCGCGGCCAATTCCATGTGCCGCCGGCCACTGTCAACCTCCACCCGCGGGCGAGCCCACTGGTCGGGGCGGGAAGGAGGAAGTCCGAGCCCGGCTGGACGCGGCGGCCGGCGGCCGACTCGGGCCCCACGTCCCGGCGCGGCCCCACTCGCCCCGGGCGGCTTACCGTGGTGGCGAGCGCGCGATCGGCCTCCGCGCGCCTGCAGGTCCCTCCGGGCGGCGCGGCCCGCGGGCAGAGGAGGCAGAGGCGGCGCCGGCCGGGGCCCGGGCGGGCCCGCAGCGGGTCGGGCAGGGGTGAGCGGGACGCGGTCCGGCCGGGCCGAGAGTCAGTGGCGCGCCATGTCCGCGGCGCGGGCGGAGGGAAGCGCGGGGCGCGGGGCCAGGGCGCTGCGGCTCCGGCCTCGGCGGCGCTGGGCTCCCGGCGAGGCCGACGGCGGCTGCAGGCCGAGGCAGCGGCGGCCGCGGGAGGCCCGACCGACGGGAAGGGCAGGGGAAGCTGTCAGCGCGTCGCCGGGAGCTCCGGTGGCGAAACCTCCTCTTCCTGCCCCGGCGCGCTGGTGCACTTCTCTCTCTTTCTCTCTCGCTCACTCTCTCACTTCCTGGCTGGAAATTCCCACTGACGTCGAGACAGCAGACGGACAGACAGACACAAGCGCGCACGCCGCGGGGGCGGGAGGTGGGGTCGCGGCCGGGGGTGGGGGAAGCCCGCGCGGCTGGGGCGCCCTGCGCCCCCCACCCCGCCCGGCCCGCCGCCCGCCCCTCGGGGCCGCTTCGGGCTCTGGGCGAGGGGCAATCGCCGGGCGGCCTGGAAGCCCCGTCCCCGTGGGGCTCCCGCAGCCCCGCGGGCCGGCACGGCTGGGGACGCCCCTGGAAAGCGCCCGCGGGGCCGCGTCGTCCGGGGAAGCGGGCGGCGCTGAGGAGGCCGCGGGCGGTGGCTGTGAGGCATCCAGAGCCGCTAAGGGCAGGCCGGAGCAGCTGGACCGACCAGGGGTGAGCATGGGTCCAGGCATGCCAGATACAAAAATAAATCTCATCGGCATATTCCATTCTGGTTTGTCTCGATTACACTCAAATCTCTTCACAAAGTAGAATCTCAGTATCATAACTGACTTTTGTCAAATGACGTATGGACGTCCCCTGGGTTTGGTGAAGTCTTATATCTCTCGGTTACATGACAGGTATTCAGAACTTTCATCCACAGGGCATCTTCAGGCCTTTATGATAATTACTATGGATAGAGTTATAGTGATGGTGGTGGTGATGATAAAGAAATATTGATCTGGCAGAGGCGAGTTGTCTTTTTCTTTCTGGAGAGATGTTGGCTGCTAGCACCCACACGCAGCCCTCCCCGAGACCACCATTTACCTGCTGGGTACTGTACCAGGCACAGGCTGTGGATACCCGGGGGTAGATTAGCTCCCCAAATAAAAACTCTGGAGCTGAAATGGATATTTTAGAGCTTGTTGATATTTTAGAGCTTCACTACTGAGTCCTGTAACAACTTTAAGCTTAAATGTAAGACATAGGTAACCAGGTAATCACCGGCAGTGTCCGGGTCCCCTGTTTGCCCTACCACTTGGAAGCCCACCCTTCTCCCCATGAGGTTATTAGCACCTTCTTGGTGAAATGTTTAACACGAAACAGAGGTCCATTAGATGGAGATTAGGGGAATCTCCTAGGTGACCTTGAGACCAGCTAACAATCTATTTGCAAGCTACCTGTATTTCCTTAGTTTCCAGACGCTGTTTGAGCAGCTGGAATTCTAACGATTGGTAAAGACTGGATAATGACCTTTTAGAAATTCTGGGTTATTGTTTATGGGACAGCATGACATATTTTGCTAATAATGTGTTATGTATTGGTAGGTTAATACATAGTTTATGTAAAATGATTAATGTCATGTATGAAAGTATAAGGTTTGCAAGCTCCTATGAAACAACAGAGTGTGAGGGGAGCGGGGTCCCCCTTTGGGAACGGATGTGAGTACCCACACGTCTTCAAGGGGAGCGGGGTCCCCCTTTGGGAACGGATGTGAGTACACACGTTTTCAAGGGGAGTGGGGTCCCCCTTTGGGAACGGATGTGAGTACACACAGCAAGTCTTCAAGGGGAGCGGGGTCCCCCTTTGGGAACGGATGCGGGTACACACAGCAAGTCTTCCAGGGGAGCGGGGTCCCCCTTTGGGAACGGATGTGAGTACACACAGCAAGTCTTCAAGGGGAGCGGGGTCCCCCTTTGGGAACGGATGTGAGTACCCACACGTCTTCAAGGTGAGCGGGGTCCCCCCTTTGGAAACGGATGTGAGTACACACACGTCTTCAAGGTGAGCGGGGTCCCCCCTTTGGGAACGGATGTGAGTACACACACGTCTTCAAGGTGAGCGGGGTCCCCCTTTGGGAACGGATGTGAGTACACACACGTCTTCAAGGGGAGTGGGGTCCCCCTTTGGGAACGGATGTGAGTACCCACACGTCTTCAAGGTGAGCGGGGTCCCCCTTTGGGAACGGATGTGAGTACACTGTCTTCAAGGGGAGCGGGGTCCCCCTTTGGGAATGGATGTGAGTACACACACGTCTTCAAGGTGAGCGGGGTCCCCCTTTGGGAATGGATGTGAGTACACACAGGTCTTCAAGGGGAGTGGGGTCCCCCTTTGGGAACGGATGTGAGTACACACGAGCAAGTCTTCAAGGGGAGCGGGGTCCCCCTTTGGGAATGGATTGAGTACACACAGCAAGTCTTCAAGGGGAGCCGGGTTCCCCTTTGGGAACGGATGTGAGTACACACAGCAAGTCTTCAAGGGGAGCGGGGTCCCCCTTTGGGAACGGATGTGAGTACACACAGCAAGTCTTCAAGGGGAGTGGGGTCCCCCTTTGGGAACAGTTGTGAGTACACACTTGTCTTCAAGGGGAGCGGGGTCCCCCTTTGGGAACGGATGTGAGTACACACAAGCAAGTCTTCAAGGGGAGTGGGGTCCTCCTTTGGGAACGGATGTGAGTACACACACGTTTTCACTTGCAGGGGTGGCAGCCCCACTACCAAAAGATGGCTATATAGGATGGTTACAAGAGTAGAGCCAGTGGGACATATTTTGGGAATGACAGTTGAACAGTGTTAATTATTAGAAGGGATTAACCAAAATGAACTTAAAATTAAGGGTAGGGTGTTAGTTACTTAGGGCTTCTGTGACCAATTTAAACTGGGTGACTTAAGACAATAGGAATTTTATTCTGTCACAGTCCTGGAGGTTAGAATTGAAACCTCCTTCCCCTTTTTCTTTCTGAGATAGCGATGATTGGATTTCGAGCCCATCCTCATCCAGTATGACCTCATCTAAACTTGATTACATTTACAAAGACCCCATTTCCACAGAAGGTCATATTCACAGGAGCCCGGGTCGAGACTTGAACATGTCTTTCTGAGGGGTGCAGTTCAGTGCAGCACTGTAGACAAAATTAGTTTCCCCTTTTTGGCTCTCTAGTTAACCATCCTGCCTTTTTGCTTTGTTGCCCGACATTTTCTCTATACGCTACGCAAACCAGCTTCCAAAAATATTTTTTACAAATTCACCTGCCCTAAGATGTTAGAAGGTATTTGCCGTTACCAGGTTACTAAGAAAAATAACTATCTAAATGTGGAATTTCAGACATCAATATCGTGGAAAGGGCTGGCTCTGTTGTATTTTTCACTCATCTCAGTCTGTTTAATGTTGCTATAACAGAATGCTTGAGACTGGGTGATTTATAAAGAAAAGAAGTTTATTAAGCCTATAGTTCTGCAGACTGTACAAGAAGCATGGCACCTACGTCTGCATCTGGTGAAAGCCTTAGGTTGCTTCTACTCTTGATCAAAGGTGAAGGAGAGTTGGCATGTGCAGTGATCACAAGGCAACAGAGGAGGAGAGAGAAAGAGACAGTGCTAAGCTCTTTTTAACAACCAGCTGTCACAGGAACGAATACAGTGAGAATTCATGCATACTTCCTCTCAGGGACAGCATTAATCTGTTCCTGAGGGAACAGCCTCCATGACTCAAACATGTCCCATTAGGTCCCACCTGCATCATTAAGGATCAAGTTTCAACTTGAGGTTTGGAGGAGACAGATATACCAACCATAGCATCGCTAAACCTTTGAAATCACACAGATTTCCCTGTCATGAAGTTGAGTGTTGGAAACAGTGTGCAGAGAATTCGGAGGTTGAGATCTGTATAGTGTGACATGAATAGTAAGAGGTTATGATATGTAAAAGATACTCACTAATACACAATTGAGCCTTGTAAACTCTAAGAGCTATGTTGTGATTAGAACAGGAGGGGATTATTCTGTAAAGGGTACAGCTTGTTTTGGGGCATGAAGACATCGTAACATACTTAGGAACATTTCTCTTATCTGTGGAGGCCGAGATGAAATGGAAAGACCTCCCAACTCAAAATCAGACTTGTGTTGGAGTCCTGGCTTTGCCTTAAATTATCTGTGTAAATTTCACCAAGTAATAGTTTGTCTGAGCTTCAATTTCTTTACGTGTGCAATAAACATGCCATGATAACTCATATTATAACCTATGCAAAAGCTTTATATAATGTTTTACATATATTGTGTGTGGATATGTTAGACATATATGTTGCATTTTGTGTATATATGTTACAACGTATATGTTGTGTTATGCACATATGTAACAACAGATATGTTACATTATAACACCCTTACCTCATAGTTCTAGGTACTAAAAGAAGACATTATATAAAGAATGAAAACAGTCTATAGAATTGTGTAGAAGAATTATAAAATTATACAAAAAGGATTTGAAAATAAATTCCTCATAGGCATAAGAGACATCAATGCTTGCACTGTGACCATGAGGACATATAGTCATCACTGTTGGGTCTCTTCCTATTGATAATGGAGTATTTCATTTCATCCCATTGAAACACTTGCCACATTTTGTGCTTTTACAGTTAACAGGTATAAGAGGTAGCACTCTGTTAGCATCTCTAAGTGGTTAAAAAAGAAAAAGAAGATAAAACCCTATTTCTAGCATAAAGTCAGAAAGAACCATTCCTTACAGAAGAGCGAGGACAAAGTGATTTATATAATAAATTATAGCCCTAACTGTGGACCTACCAAAAGAGGGAAAAGACGTCATCTTCCTCATACAAAGAATTCAGAATTTTATCCTCTTGGCAATGAAAACATGTTGAAATGAGGATATCAATAAATTTGAAAACAGAATGTCACTGGTCTTACAGATAATAGCATCTTTCTGTCAGCTCAAATGAATACTTAGTGAGCCATGATCACCACCTGTAAGGATTTCACAAAACGTGTGTAATTACGGTACGAGGCAGAGTATGTGAATGCTTTCATGACGTAGCATCACACACTGAGGCATAAGCAGGGGAAGATACCACAGTGTTGGTAATATTTCCTTGTGGTCAGGCTTTCAGGCTGTGGATTCAGTCTGGTGCTACCTTCACACTTGAAATCAGGGCCTAATTGTACCCTCCAGAGAAAAAAAATTCACTCCTGTTCTGCCCCAAGGAGCTGTGTGACTCTGAACAAGTATGGAGCCATTCCAACCCTCCTTCTCCTCATCTGTAGACGGGGATAGTATTAATATTCATGCTCACTTCATGGTAGTATTGGAAGAGTCAAATGAGATAATGTGGTGGAGCATTTATCTAGATGACAGATACTCAGGAAACCCTCTTTGTTATTTATTATTGTACTATTGTTTCTCACAGGAAAAACTTGATAAAGGAGATTTAGTGGATGTTAGAATGGTATACAAGATGTGGTGGCAAAATGAATAGGATAAAGAACACAAGTAGATGAGCAGGAGTGAGACTTAAAGACATGAAGTTTGGGTTAAAACACAGTTTATAGCAAAAAGGCTTAGGAGGTGGAATTCTATAATAATTAAAGTGAAAAAAAGCAATCTGTTCCCAGATGCCCAGAAGCCAACATTTTTGGTCTAATATCATCTCTCTCAAACACATTTATAGCACTTAAAATGTAGTCCATAAATAATAAAGAAAGATTTAAAAAGATGCTATTCTTTTCTTTAAAAATGTAAACCAAGGGCCTGAAGTAAACAGGGAAAATACATATTGTTTTACCAAAGAATTATCCCATAAAAGTATATTCCTTCCATGAAGAGACTCAGGAAGAAGATGGTATGAGAGAGTCAGGATTTGAATTTAAGCCAATGTGACAGCTGTATTCGGGGTCTAAGGTGTAGGAGATGGGAGACGAGCTGCAGTTCACAAAGGCATAGAAGTCTCTTTGACATTTACTCTGCTTCTTTAAGGCAGTAAAGAAGGAATGGGTTATTTATCATTTTCCTCTTTATGGGAATCATAAAATACGTTCTTTTCTTTTCTTTTTTTTTTGCGTGTTTTGGCGCCAGGGCCGGGTTTGAACCCACCACCTCCAGTATATGGGCTCGGTGCCCTACTCCTTTGAGCCACAGGCACCACAAAATATGTTATTTTGCTGTCTCTGAATGACAATCACCCTGGCACTTCCCAACAGCATAACTGGGCAGAACAAAGACTTTTATAGCAAACTATGTCCTAGGTAAATAATGAACTACTCGGACAAAAAAGAGTTGATGGTTTATGTGATCCTCTTATAATCTAAGTAAAAGATAATTTGAATTCAAATTAAAATAATTGCAGTAGAAAAAGTAATCTCTGCCCTTTATTAGAGATTGGTGTTTATGAATGTGTTCCTAGCATATTTATATGATGTTGGGGTAAATAACACTAGCAGTAATTATCAAAACAAACAAACAAAAAACCCCCCAAACCTCCCAAACCTTGAATTTCAGTAACTGAACACAATAAAAGCTCACTCCTCTACCACATGAAATTCACTGAAGAAGCTAACAGCTGCAGGGCTCCCTTGGGCAGCTCTCTTCCCCACAGAGTGACTCAGGGATTCGGAATCCTTTCAACATCTAACTATTGTGGTATGCTACTTCCAAAGTTGCCTCAGAAAAGGAGGAGGAGCATAGGAAAAGTATAATATATCTTCTTTTAATTGCCTTTGACTGAAGGTGACACAACACTTCCGCTCACATTCTATGCCCCTACTTAGATGCAAGGGAGCCAGCAACTAACAGTTTGTTGGTTGTTTAGAAGGAAAAAAATAGGTTGAATGAGCATATGGTTAGTATCTAACTACATGGATTAATTTATTTGGTTCTCAAATAATCATATAAAGTAGGTCGTCATTACAATCCCCATTTTTACAGATGAGAAGTTGAATAATTTTCAGTTTCATAGCTAGTATTAGGAGAGTCAGGATTTGAACTTGGTTGATTTGGCTACGGTGTCCATGCTCTTAACCACTATACTAAATTATTATCCAATGATATGAAAAGGAGAATGTAAAAGATTATAAAACTAGTGTCAACAGGATCTGCTCATCTATGATATATACAATTTAAATGAGAAGACAACTCAGTTCTGAGTTTTCTGGTCTGAATGATTAGAATGGCAACACTATAACTGAGAAAAAAAATCTGGGGGAATTATGATGCATTCAGTTAAGTATCATAGACTCAGTGAGATGTCCACATGGGAATGAGTAATAGGCAAGTGGGAACTCAGGCCTATTGCTCAGAGAGACATAGGGTTGGAGATCTAAATCCAGAGCTGCAAAGATATGGTAGTTGTTATGAGAGTGTTTCTAAAACATTAGTGATAAAAGAGTTAGGTGAAAAGAGGGCCAAGAACAGAAATGGGATGAGTAACTATTTTAAGGGGTTGAGAGAGAGAAAGAGGAACAGATGCTTAGAAACTTGTGAGGCCAATTCCAAAGGCTTGGAAAACTAGAAAAGAGGGAGTCTGAAGAGTGAGAGAGTGTGGTGCAGTGTCAGATACTGCAGACAGTTATTAAAGGGTGAGGACGAGAAGAAACAGTCAACTTTGGGAATGAGCAAATGCCGAGCATGCCTCAGGCCATGGCTGTGTCCATGCTCTGCTCATCTTGATCACTCTATTGGAAGAAAAGAGAACTTTGTTAATTTTCCAAAGGCATTGACAGAAGTTGTCGTGATCTTACCTTTCTCTTTCAGAGTCGTTTCAATATAATGAAAGCCAAGAACCACACTGTGGGAGGATGACAGGGCCAGTGGGAAATTGAGAACGTAGGGGAATAAATGCAAAAGAACTCACACACAGTTCGCAGTTGGGAGGGATGTGGGAGGAAAGAGAAGTTACTGTGACTCCTCATTTATTTGACTAACATTTATGGAGTGGCCAGGTTAAAGGAAGTGTGGCAAGGAGGAGAGTTTAATAGTTAATAAGAGAAAGGCTAGTAAAGCATCATAAGAATGGAGAAGCATGAATCCTATGTACTCAATTTTGATGTGAGGACAATTAATGACAATTAATGACTTGGTGGGGGTGGGGGAAGGGGAGAGCAGAGAGAGAGAGAGAAGGAGGGAGGGGTGGGGAAAAAGCAAAAAAAAAATAATAATAATAGATTTATCATGCTTGAATTTACATATTAAGACCCTAACTTTTATATGAGTATGTGTGTATATGTCAGTTGCTTTAATATTTTTACAGTGGGCATATATTCAGCTATTGCTTATGTAAAATTAAAAAAATAAATAGCTTAAAATAGTAAAAAAAAAAAAATAGAAAGGTTAATGAAGGAGCAAGGTGTCAGAAAACAGAAGCAGGATGTGAGGAGTTCAAGTTCATAATCCAGGTGAAAGGAAGGGGCAAGTCTTCCGTTCGAGTCACAGAGAGGGAGAGTGCAGAGAAGAGAAGTTCTGAGAAGGGGGCGGTGGGGCTCTAACCATCATTTCAAATGATGGCAAATATTTGCCAAAGATGGCAATAACTACTAAAGAAGGTGTTCGTTTTCTCGGGCTGTCATTATAAATGCTTCAGACTGAGTAGATGAAACAACTGAAATTCATTGTCTCACAGTTCTGGAGGCTGGAAGTCTAAGAAGTAGGTGACAGCAGGCTGGTTTCTTCTGAGCCCTCTCTGCTTACCTTGCAGCTGGATGCCTTCTCCCGGGTCTTCTCATGATTGTCCCTCTGTGTGTCTTTGTGTCCAAATCTCCTCTTCTTGTAAGGACACCACCCCAATAACTTCATTTTAACTTACCTCTTTCAAGACCCTATCTTTAAACATAGTTACATGCTGAAGTACAACATATAACACATGAGTTTTGGGTAACACAATTCAGCCTATAATAGAGAGATATCTTTTACTGGTTTGCATGGAACCAGAAGGCTATCTCATCCAAGTTTGCCTGGTACGATCTTGCTTTTAGCACAGAAAGTCCCTCACTCAGGATACTTTCAGTGCCTAGTAAACACAGGTGATTGATCATGCTACATGATCAATGACTCCAACAAAATTTTTCTGAGTTAAATAAGACTAGCTAATGGGCATCCCATTGTGATGGGTGCCAATTACTTGTTTTTATGGAGGGGCCGTCTGTCTTCCATAAGATTCTATATCCGGCAGGCAAATCTAATCATCACTGAGGTCCGATGCTTATGAATATATTTTAATAGGATAAATATGCCTTTGCATACATATATCTCCTGATAAGTGTTATAGAAATCTAAAAGGAATTTGAAATTATATATTGTAATAATAATATCTGTTGTAATCAGTTCTTCATATATATACATCGGCAGCAAGATTTCTAAGAACATTGTCAGGACTTGTTGAAGCGCAAATTAAAGCAATGCTACTTATCTGTTTTAACAATTAAAAAAAACTTCAGATTCAGTTTGCTTTAAACTAACACTTATAGCATGTGGAAAATTCATTTTATCAGCACTTACATGGTAACAGATAAACTTTTCCAAATGTGCATGTGTGTGCATGCATGAGAAAGTATTTTTACACTAATATAATTCTTCTTACTTAGGTAGTAATTAGAAACATGAAAGACATGATTAATTTTTTAGAATAGAGAAAAACTACATGCTTCTTTTATAGTAAATTATATAGTTCAATAATTTTTTTTAATCATTTTTTACTTCAGATTAACATGAGGGTACAAATGATCAGCTTACATTGTTTGCATTTGTTAGGTGTAGTTCAAATTGTATTTGACTCTTTACTTAGGGGGTGTGCCATGTATCTGTATTTTGTGCCTATTAAGTTAGAGTTTACCAATCCCCCTCCTTTCTTTCCTTCCCACTCCCCACCAGAGAATTTAATTGTGTTCCCTCATGTGAGGTTTATCTATTGGTTTTTTTTAAATTTTTTTTTTATTATAGATAAAATTATGCACCATAGATGTGGCCCAACCCATTACTCTCCCTCCACCCAAACCACCCCCCTCCATTCCCCTTCCTTGGTCCTTTCCCCATAGTCTTGTGGTATAGTTGGGTTATAGCCTTCATGTGAAAGCTGCAATAAACATTCTGGTACAGATGTCTTTGTTATATTGTGACTTTTGGTCTTCTGGATATAAACCTAGTAAAGGAATTATAGGATCGAATGGCAGGTCTATTTTTAGGTCTCTAAGTATTCCCCAAACATCCTTCCAGAAGGGACATATTAGTGGGCATTCCCACCAGCAGTGTAGAAGTGTGCCCTTTCCTCCACATCCACGCCAACATTTCTGGTTTTGGGATTTTGTTATGTGGGCTACTCTTGCTGGGGTTAGGTGATATCTCAAAGTAGTTTTGATTTGTATTT
>CAUYPK010002585.1:0-10392 GCA_963574355.1 Loris lydekkerianus
TGACTGGGAAAATGCCAGGAAGGCTATGTTGAATATTGGGATGAAAATGTGTCAAATGGTTTATGAAGCTAGTATATGATGCCCCATGATCATATCAATGTACACAGCTATGATTTAATTAAAAAAAAATAAAAATAAAAATAAATAAAAAAAATAAAAAAAACAAATTAAACTTCCAGAAGTGCATTTTTAAAAATATATGAAAAATTAAACTCATGGCAAATCCTAAAAAGGCAAAATTGACAGGCTCTCCATGATTTTTATACAAAGGTTTTGCTACCACTTGCAGAAAATAAGTTGAAATCACGGAGGACATAAGCCTTCCCTGCCACAGTCTATTAATTGGGGGAGATTAAGAATTTCAATAGCTTCTTTCCTTTTAAGAAATTGTGAAATTTTAAAAAAAAATTTATAAGATATGTGACAGTGACAACAGCTATTAAGGGAGGTTTAAAAAAAAATTTATAAGATACGTGACAGTGACAACAGCTATTAAGGGAGGTTGAAACAACAAAGTTTGTTTTATTTTGTTTTTTTCTCCTCATACAACTAAGAAAATGATTAACACTGATTTTAGACTAGGCAACTCTCTGACATCATTTGGTAATCTTGGGGATTTTTATCATTATTTTCTAAAACCATCTCTTCATGCCTGTGCAGAAATCCACTCAGTTAAATATTAAGGGATATATATAGAAACCTTATACAATATATAGGAGAATTACTATAACAGTAGGGTGTTTGTTTTGTTTGCTAATCAAAGTGGACTGACCCATGAACCCTAAGTGTTAATGAAACCTGAAGTGCTGTAATGGGCTGCACATGTCATGCTCTGTCAGAGGGCAGGGCAAGATCTTTCTATCAATATCTGCAGATTTATTGTTTTAAGATATTAATTTAAAAGAAGCAAGCTAGCCCTAATTATTTTTGCATAGACTACAGACTACTTTCACATAAGAAGAAAATAAATTAAGTAACCTTAATTAGAATACAGGAACCCTGTTTTATTAATCATTGAAAAAGGATTAAGACACCAATTTTTAACTGAAAGTAGATAGTTCTAATCAGTTATTAGATTGTTCCCTTATAGTTTAAAGTTTCCTTTATTTCAAGGTCTTAATTAGTGGGATCAGGACTAATTAGTGTTGTCATTAGCAGAAGCCACACTAACTGCATTGCTGGGACCGTCCACTAAAGCATCTCCTGAGAATGCCATGAAGGAGGGCTGACCTGGGGTGTGAGGAACACGCTACTCTGGCCTTGGTGGATTTTACCTGTTGCCAAAAGACTCCTCCAAGACACCAGGGTATATTTTTTATGAAGCGTGGCTCAGAAAGGTGGTAGGATGAAATTCAGAACAAACTGACTTTTAAATAGCTCAAATACAGTCATCTATTCAAAATGATTGGGTATGAAAAATAGACCATATTAAATGTATTGGAAAAAGGCCTGAAAACTTTACTTCTTATTTTGTTAATACAATGACACAAAATGATAACCTTGAACTGTGGATTCAGTTAGAAGCATCAAAATTAGCTGACTTTAAGGAAGATAACATTTCAGGAGTCATTTAATTCTACAGCAAGAACAGAAATCGGTGGGTAATTTGGGTTGGCAGAGAAAATGCGAAGTCAAGGGTCTTCTGTATTTGAAAGCTATTCACAAATCTGTTTAGCTTTCTGGAAAGAGTCTAAGGGCACTTTGTAGGTGGAAATCGGGAGAAACTTAAGGTCTAGTAGAAAAGCCACCCTATCAGACTCTTCTGATAGAAGCACACTGGTAAAACTTTAATACAAAAAAAAAAAAAAATGCGAACATTATCCCCATAAGCATGCCTCTCTTTCTTAACTCATATATTGAATCTATATGTACATTAGGACTCTCATTTGAAATCGATAAAACATAATTTTTATGTTCTTTCAACAAATTATCCAGGGTTACTTCTTTGAAGGGGAGAAATACAAAATTCTCTTAATAGTTGCTGCCCTCTAATGGTCAAACATGCAAATGAAATATCTGATAAATGCATGCCCACTCTAGGGGGGTGTGTGTATCTCTGTGTGTATACTTAACTTGTAAATTACTGTACACAAACAGTACCACACAACAAAATCTAAAACTTTTTCAAGTGTTAATATAGTGTAAGACATTATTGTATTTTTTCAATAATTTCAATCCCTAAATAGAATGCAGAGATTTAGCAAGTCCAGTGTAGGTCAGGAATACATGTGATAAAATGGGATGGTAACATTTTTTTCAAAGACTATTATTCATCTAAAACATTGACGTTTAATAAATACAAATATGAAAGCTTCTTGAGGAAAAATATTGTTCTTTAACTATAGTAAATGCTGTTAAATTTGTATCATATGCCTACCAGGAATCCTTACTCGCTTAGAATACACTTTCAATTGTATGTGTTAACATATTTTGTTGTAGGCACTGGGAATACAGGAATTCTTCTGAATACTAATTCTGTGATTAAAAAAGAATTCCACCTTAAACAATGTGGTTAAGCAATTTTATCTTATGATTTCCTGAGGTTTTGCTAAAATTTATTTTGAATCTCTATCAGGCTGATATCCATGTATCATATTTCCTAATCTTGCTTGATCTTGAGAACCTTTTATTGGCAAGCATGCACTGGGTTTAATGTTCTGAAGAACATATGCTCACAATGAATTAGGTAGTAATTTCATAAGAAGATATCAATGAATTAAGTAAATGCAGACCAAATTCTTTCTAATATTATGTTTTACCAATTCAATAAAATTCAAAAATATCTTGTTAACTCTCTAAAGGAGAAATTCTTACCATCTGGTGGAGTGAGTATTGACAGATTTGACTTGGGTCCAATCCCTGCACTAGTTTCAGCCGCAACATAGACATCATATATTGTAAATGGTGTTAGGTTAGTGAATACAAACTTAAGGTCTGTTGTGATATTATCCAAAATCTGGCCTGCAAAAAGTAAAAAATAACTATGGGTTATTTTTTTAATCAAGTATGTAATTATTTTCATATTTAAGTATAAAGCCAAAGGCAACAATTCAAGTATTCACCCAGGCACTAAAAATTATTATAGTAGCAAAGTGTGTACACTTTAAACATTTGACTTAGTAGCACGTTGATATCAGTTTAATTAAAATGATAGAAAGGACGTGAAAATCTTCCAGTTTGAAATTATTCGCATTAAATTATAAAGCACTATTGAATTGCCATTTTGTTTTTGACATGTTTAAAAGGGAAACATTAGATTTTATCAAGATAAAAATAGTATTTTATATTCAAATGTATTCAATTAAAATGCTAGCCTTGTTATCTTCTGTAAGAGGATATATTGAGAAAGCATTTCTAGTTTAGCTTCTGACCAAAATTCCTTACTCCTTCAGCAATATTCCTAACATCTTCTACTGTGCCTTGAATATTTCTTTCACCATCTTGCTCGGACGGGCTCTCTCCCTAGAACTCTGCTTCTTTCCCACCACTGCCTCCTCCTCAGATGGTGGCAGTCTGTTTGTTCCCCACCACTCTTGGCAGAGTAGACCTTCGTGGGTGGCAGGTGCTATCCTGACCCTTCACTGCGCCACTTTAGACTGCTCTCCCTGCCTCCTTATAAAAGTCTGCATCCTTTAATACCATGTCACCAAGAACATCTCCTGGCTGTGATTGTTGTAGGAATCTTCTACTGATCCCAGGGTCACTTACTCTCATTCTGCGTGTGTTAGCTATTGATTCAAGGTTGTCATCTTAGTTTGTGCTGATTTTATACCGTGAGAGATAAGCCTTAAATCACGCTGAATATTCTCTCTGATATTCTAGTGCTGCGACCCATCTCAACTACTCCCTCCTGATCATAACTTAGATATCACCATTACCAGTAACTGCATATCTTTCATAATCTCAATTTCATGTAACTCTCTCTGATCACTTTTTCCTGTCTTTCACTTACTCAAAAACCCTGAACCAAGAATTTTTAAGTCCAGTAGGAATCCCAAAGCCACTGATTTTACCACCTATTTTAATTATGCTTTATTTGGCCCCTTACTACTTAATTTACACTCTTTACCAACCTCAATGTCACTGTCAATTATAATCACTGCCTTACATAAACCTTCAATTCCCTTCCCCTTCTCTTGCTGACAGGAACTGGAGAAAAATATAGAAGCCACGATCAGTATCTCTTTATTCATGGTCACACCTCACATAGGCCCTACAGGATGCCTGGCATCTTACTGAACTCCGACTGTCCACTGGCCCAGTCACCCTCTACCCTTCGAGATGAATATAGTGCACTTTCTATTTCCTGCTGAGACCTCCAACACCTTCTGCCCCTTCTTCACTCACAATTGAAAATACCTGCCACAAACTCCTGCGAATACAGCCACACATTTGCCAGCATTTGCACCCATCTGCTCTGCCTTATGACCGGTTATTATCTGTATTCTTATCTCAAACCAGTTCCACCCTTGAGCGAAAGATCTACCTTCTACCTACACAAACACCCTTCCAATAATTCTCACCTTTTTATATCATTAACTTTTCTCTTTTTGCCCTTATTTCCATCATAAAATAAACATTTTGTGTTTTCCTACTAAAAAGAAACCTGAGTACTCCCTTTACCCCATCTCCATGTCACTTCCGCTCACTGCTTCACTTTGCAGTGAAGCTCTAAGCGTTTCTACGCTCACTGCTTCAATGTTTTTGTCCCGTTCTGTCTTACGCTATGTCAATCAGACAGTCACCCCGTATAGGCCACCATAATGCTCTGGTCAACACTTCTCACTTCCATGATGCCAAATACAATAGTTGCTAAAAGCCTTACTTGATTTATCAGCCAGCCTCATAGATGAAAAAGTGCCTCAGTGAAATATTGAACAATAACACCAGGCAGGAAAGATGTATCTATGTGTCCATGTCTATTTCTGTGTATCGGATGGGTAATTTGAGACAACTATCATTTGGGAGGAACTGCAAATATTTCATAATTTTAGGGGCATGAGAAACAAAGGTTACTAATTAGATTCACAATATAGAAATTTCAAAATTAAATTAGCTGAAACATTATATCTTTCTCAAATCTCCCTCCCCCCTCCCCAAATGACAATAGGTGGGTATATGTTACTTAATAATTATTTGAATTGAACTTTTTCCATGGAACGATAGGATCTGAGATCAGGGACAAATTTTAGAGCCTTTTAAATCCATTTCTAATAATATACTATTTGAACCCTTCAAAATATCTCCAGCAAGTGGATGTTTAGGTCCCGCTTATTTTCAAAGATGGAGAAATTTTCACTTTCTAAAGCTGACCATATTATTTCTTTATCAGACTTAATTTTTTGAGAATACTATCAGTTTCACAGAAAAATATAGCAGAAGTTACAGAGATTTTCCATCTTACTGTTAGAGCACTCTCTCTAATTATTAGAAATAAATTCCTTATTCTAAATGGAAATCCGATTTAATATAATCAAAGCCCACTGTTCTTCATGAATACAAGTCCAAGTCCTCTTGTTCAAATATTGGAAGGATTACATCTCTGCTAACACTTCTTTCCTTAAAGGGTTATTTCTAATTCTTTCATATTTTTCAGAGAAAAATACAGAACATGAATAACATTTTGTCATCTTATACTCACTTATGGTTTTAAACAAAAAAATAAAAAGTCTTTACCTTCCTTATTACCTTAATATGATTTGCTTCAATCTTTGAGTCTTTTAAAAAGAGTTTGATACTTTTAAAAAGGGTTTGATGTTACTAAAATATTTTATAATTCTTCTCTAAAAAGTAACCACAAAACTAAAAGACTTACCGAATGGTCCAGATAATTCAACTCTGTAACTAAATTTCCCTGTTATTATAGCTGGAGGGTCCCATGAAATTGAAAAGGATTTTCCTGTAATGTTGCCTATTACACAGTTTTGTGGGGGTCCTTCAGGCACTAAAATGGTTATAGGAAAAACTGTATATGTAATATGTATTAAACATAAAAGAGCATTTTATTAAAAACACAAAGTCAAGAAAGAAAATAATATATCACATTAGTAGCAAAAGGTTGTTTAACTTTAACAAGGAAAAAATGGAATATAATTGCATCATTTGAATAATACATACTGGATCATCAAATTAATTTATGTGCAAAATTAAAACTTTTATTTGATGATATATATGATTATATATCTCAAATTTTAACCCTCTTTTAATTGTAACATGTTCATTGTAAATGTTAAATTGTCCCAGAACATTGATACCTGTACACACAGGTATATTGTATTCCACAGGGTCTAGGTTTGTGGCATGGCAAACAATCTCTTACAGACATGGGTAGATGGGTCAAGGAAGCAACCCTCACAATTTATTGGCAATGATCTTTTACTTTTATATTATTATTTATATTTTTTTCTGAGGTGAAATTTATAATCTACAGTTAGAAGATTTAAATGTAACATTGGTAACACATAAAAATAACAATGTCAATTACGAGTAGTTTGTCATAGATGTGTATTCACATTTTACTTTTTTTAATTGAAATGAAACAATTCCAAATACTTTAAAAAAAAATTATTGTCTATCAAATCTCCCTTTGAATGACTTTCATGAGTTTTTTAATTGTGTAAGAAGGAAGGAGTAGGAAAGAAGGAAAAGTACAATTCAAAGATGCTTATTTAAATCAAAAGAAAAACCTTCAAATGTACATGTCACAAAGAATAACAGTAGCTGACAGTTATGTCATTAGCAAAAATAATTCCATGCTTTAGTGAAATTACCGTATTGATCATTTTAAGTATCTTCAAACATTAGCAATCACAACTAAATTCCTGATATTGTATTACAGCATACATAATATCTCAGGTATATGTTATCTATATAATACATACACAAAATATATAACTGTTATATCGTGGTACCATATCAATACCCATATAATTTTATATGCACGTGAAATGCATATAGATAAATAAATATAGGTTTATACGAATGCTGATATAGTACTATGATCAAATACAAAAATACCCATACCTAGAAATATATGTTTTTTTGATAGTCATGATAATATCTAATTACACTTATTTAATTTTAACAGCACCACTATAAGGAAAGTACTATTACTGTTTTTAATTGTCAGATGAGGAAAGCGGCAGGGCAAAGAGGCTATAAGGTACATTTTTTAGCGACCGCTTTCATCTGGCACTAAAATGTTAACCTCATACATGTTCCACTTTTGAGATGTTATTGCCACATGTGGTAATAACAGTAGTGGTGGGGAAGGGGCTCCCTGATTGCGGATGATTTAGAAGGGCAGATACTCTTATAAGAAGTTGCTAGGATTATAAAATGAAAAAACAAAACAAAACTGGTTTTAGAATGATGGTTTAAAGTTCAAGAATCCTTTCTTTCAAATCTTCTTTCTCCTTTTAGATACTGTATATACTCAAGTAAAAGCCAAGTTTTTTCGGCACAAAATTTGTGCCGAGTTCCAGTTTTTTGGCACAAATTTTGTGCCAAAAAAACTTGGCTTATACTCGAGTATATAGGTACTTATTTTAGTATTAGAGTACAAAAAAGCACAGCACTCTGAAAATATCCTAGATGAGATTGCCTATTATGTATTACAAGGTGGGGGGGGAGTATTGAAAAATAAGAAAGAATAATAAAAAGATCTATTTGAATAAAATGAGAGATTATTCTATAAATAATTTAAGTCTTTTTATCTAATAAAAAATAAACCCATACCTGATTCTGGTGTTCTGACAATGGTACTATCAATATAACCTGCTTCAGTTGTAACAGCTGAAACTTCGAAAAGATAAGTTGTATAAGGTCTCAAGTGCGTCACTACAAAACTGATAGGCTCTTTCCACACAGAGCCCAGCTTACTCCGTGCCAACGTGCTGGATGGATAAGTGGTATGCGATGGAGGCGTAGCTCTGCCCAGAGTTGGAGTAGGGCTGGTTGTACTCCATAAAAAAGATTCATTATTTTCCTAGTAAATAAAATAGATGTCAATGAAAAAATAATGTTCTATGTCTTTGTAAATGTGAGAAGTATAATTAATTTCATTTTCCTTTATGCTAAAATATTATTCTTCAATTGTGTGTATGCATGGGTGTTAGTAGTGTAATATTATAACACATTAAGTTATGGACAAATTTCCTGGATTTTAATAATGCCCATATGTGCTACAGTCTTAAAACAGAATATATTTATTGTATTCTTTTTATCTTAATTGTTTTCATAAGCTGAATTTCAAGAGGCTTAAAGCAAATGTACAACTACGGTAAAACCATTAGTTAGAGTTTTTTAAATTCATGGCAATAGTGTAAGATCCAAAGGGCTAAAATAATTTTATTTCATGATAGTCCAAGCAGAAGCCATATTCTCACTGTTACTATCACTTGTTTCCTCATCAATACTTAAAGATAATGCCGTAAGTACACATGTAAGCGTATGCCCATACACGTGTGATTGTGTGCATTCAAAATACATAAAAATTTGAAAAATAAAGATTTTGAGACCTCTATAAATTAAAGTATTTAAGACCAGGATAATTTCTTGAATGTTTTTCATCAATAGTAACACATATATTGACAAAATAATTTCAGGAAAATTATTATAATACTTTCCGAGGCTTCCCATCAATGAGTAGAAAAATAACAAACTCTTCATCAAAAAAAAAGAATTTCGATCAAATTCCAACTTCCACAGTCTCAAAAGTATTAAAAATGTCCACTGGACTCTCAAAAGGCCTATCAATATTCTCAATTAATGTGAATGGTTTAAATCATCCTCTAAAAAGGCACAAGTTGGCTGACTGGATACAAAAACGCAAGCCAGATATCTGCTGCATACAAGAATCACATCTTACATTAAAAGACAAATATAGACTCAAGGTAAAGGGATGGTCATCTATATTCCAGGTCAATGGAAAGCAGAAAAAAGCAGGCATTGCAATCCTGTTCGCAGACACAATAGGCTTTAAATGAACCAAAATAATAAAGAATAAGGATGGACACCTCATATTTGTTAAAGGTAATACTCAATATGATGAGATCTCAATTATTAATATTTATGCACCCAACCACAATGCACCACAATTTATAAGAGAAACTCTAACAGACATGAGCAACTCAATTTCCTCCACTTCCATAGCAGTTGGAGATTTTAACACCCCTTTAGCAGTGCTAGATAGATCCTCCAAAAAGAAGCTAAGCAAAGAAATATTAGATTTAAACTCAACCATTCAACATCTGGACTTAACAGACATCTACAGAACATTTCATCCCAACAAAACTGAATACACATTCTTCTCATCAGCCCATGGAACATACTCCAAAATCGACCACATCCTAGGCCATGAATATAACCTCAGCAAATTTAAAATAGGAAATAATAAATAATATAAATAATAATAATAGGAAAATAGAAATTATTCCTTGCATCTTCTCAGACCATCATGGAATAAAAGTTGAACTCAATAACAACAGGAACCTGCATACCCATACAAAAACATAGAAGCTAAACAACCTTATGCTGAAGGATACATGGGTTATAGACAAGAGTAAGAAGGAAATCACCAAATTTTTGGAACAAAACAACAATTAAGACATGAATTACCAGAACCTCTGGGATACTTCAAAGAGGGAAATTTATAGCACTGCAAGACTTCCTCAAGAAAATGGAAAGAGAGGAAGTTAATAACTTAATGGAACTTAATAGCACTGCAAGACTTCCTCAAGAAAATGGAAAGAGAGGAAGTTAATAACTTAATGGAACATCTCAAGCAACTGGAGAAAGAAGAACACGTCAACCCCAAACCCAGCAGAAGAAAAGAAATAACCAAAATCAGAGCAGAATTAAATGAAATTGAAAACAAAAGAATTATACAACAGATCAATAAATCCAAAAGTTGGTTTTTCGAAAAGATCAATAAAATAGATAAACCCTTGGCCAACCTAACCAGGAAAAAAAAAGAGTAAAATCTCTAATTTCATCAATCAGAAATGGTAATGAGGAAATAACAACACACCCCTCAGAAATTCAAAAATTCCTTAACAAACACTACAAGAAACTCTACTCTCACAAATATGAAAATCTAAAGAAATCGACCAATACCTGGAAACACATCACATACCAAGACTTAGCCAGAACGAAGTGGAAATGTTGAACAGGCCTATATCAAGTTCTGAAATAGCATCAACTATACAAAATTTCCCTAAAAAGAAAAACCCATGACCAGATGGCTTTACTTCAGAATTCTACCAAACATTTAAAGAAGAACTAGTACCTATACTACTAAACCTCTTCCAAAATATAGAAAAAGAAGGAATATTACCCAACACATTCTACAAAGCAAACATCACCTTGATCCCCAAACCAGGGAAAGACCCA
>CAUYPK010002586.1:0-46594 GCA_963574355.1 Loris lydekkerianus
ACTCAGGGATCTAAATGTAGACCTGCCATTTGATCCTGCAATTCCTTTACTTGGTATATATCCAAAAGACCAAAAATCACTTGGCAATAAAGATATTTGCACCAGATTGTTCATTGCAGCTCAATTCATAATTGCCAAGTCATGGAAGAAGCCCAAGTGCCCATTGACCCATGAATGGAGCTGGAAAATATTCTTCTTGGTAAGTATCTTAGGAATGGAAAAAAAAAAAAATCCAGTGGACTCAGTATTACTATGAAACCAATATATAATCACTCACACTTTCATATGAAAGATGAATCATAACTGTCGCCCAGGGTGAAGGAGAGAAGGGGAGACAGAGGAGAAGGGAGGGTGGTGGTTCGATAGAGGGAGGGTTAATGGTGGGACCACCCCTATGGAGCATATTGCAAGGGTACAAGTCAAATCTATCAAGTATAGAACACAAATGTCTTAACACTGTGATTAAGTAAATGGGGTGAAAGCCATGTTAATTAGTAGAATGTAAGCACTCCAATTTGTACAAATAATCAACACAATGAATCCCACAAAGGCATAAATGTACTCATGATCTATATATATATGACTTAATAAAACCAAAGAAAAAAAAAAGAATAGTATTTTAAAAAGTCATTATTCTTGAAGGCTCTCTACCTTTTTGAATAGTTCTCTATGTAATGGTCCTGTAATTCTGTCCTTAGTTGGCAGGTTCTTGATTCTAATATCTGATGGTAGAAAATTGTCACTTTACCTCAGTAAGTCTTTCTCATGACATATTTGCAAGGTATTTTAGGTGTACACAAAAGGACAGGAAACTGAAACATCAAGGTTTGTCAATGGCTTTGTGTGTGCATACCTGACTGCCAATAAATAGTGGCTAATGTGACAGTGTTTGGTCTGAGATTTGCTCACTAAAATTTCATAATGAATTTGTCCAAATTAAGGTAGACTTTTAAAATTCTAATTGCAAGAATTGACTTTCCTCATTTCTTCCTTGTCAACATTTACTCAAAACAATTAATGAGAATTTCTAGCCTCTTCATTGGGGAAGATCCAGAGAATATACAGAAATACTCACAGCAAAAACTATTGCTTAGTACCTTAAAAACACTGCCACAGTACAAATATTTGCTGATTTAAATCTTTTAATCTTATATTATTTGTTTGCTAAGTAAAAAAAAAAAAAATTATAAGAATAAATTAAAAGGCACAAAAATATTTTATTCCCATTCTTAAACTCCCCAAATCTTATTTTTAATGCTTTTGGATGTTTAAATTTCTCTAATAGGTACCTTTAAAATCAGGAAGTATATTTTTAAGGGATTCTCTAATTTACTTCCTCAGCATTCTGAGAAATCTGATATGTGAGAGCTCTGGGACCTACGACTCAGGTTACACACTGCAAGCAGTAAGGCATATATTGCTTTATCCTGGGCCTCTTTTATATATTCATATCTCCTACTTCATCCCTCTAGGTCTAGGCATTTGAGTTAGAATACTTGCTCTAAAATTTGCAAGAGATTTCAAAACGATTGTCATAACTTAATTGTAAACTATTATTCATCTCTAAAATAAAAGTGCACTAAACAATTTTGGGTGAAGGTTGAGATTAGGATGTTACTACAGTTGGGTATGTCTATACCTCTTGTAGGGTATTTTTAAGTGTCATACTCAGAACTAAAAGTTGTCTTCTCATATACTGAATTTGCTATCTGGGAATTCCATATACCCTCCCATGGAACACAATGTTGTTTTATCTTATTTTATTTTCTCACCATACTTTTAATCCTATATGCAGTATTCTAGTATGTAGTATTGGCAGTTCTTTCTTAATTTAGTACAAGGTCATGGTTTGTGTTACTCCCTTTAGAACTTAATGTATAAACTGAGCGACATTCTGGTGCTATGGGCATTGATTTAGATTTTTCTTGCTTATTTCCATTACATCTGTTCATAGTGCACAAGGGATGAAAAAAGATTCAATTTCCTCATTGTAAAATGAGGGTGATAGTATTAGATGATCTCTGAGGTCCCTTCAAACTCTAAAATTTTATGACTCTAATAATATAAGTTTAAACCACATTAGTAAGAGTAATAGCTGTTCTCAGCCTAATCTGTACTGCACTTTTTTAAATGGCCTACTTTGCTTTAGAACAATCTGTGAAGCTGCTTCTCCCCCCTCCCCCAAATTTACTTAGAGTGTGTTACTTTTACTCTCTAACTCTGAAATGCTATTCTCTGTAAGATACTGAAAATGTTATTATATCTTACCTTTATAGGAATGATCACTATTAAAAAGTCAAAAAACAATAGATGCTGGTATGGATGCAGAGAGAAAGGAATGCTTCACTACTGGGAGCAATACAAATTAGTGCAGCCTCTATGGGAAACAGTAAGAAGATTTATCAAAGAACTAAATGTAGACCTACCCTTTGATCCAGCAATCCTACTGCTGGGTATCTACCCAAAGGAAATAAAGTCATTTTATACAAAAGACACCTGCACTGGAAGGTTTGTTGCAGCACAATTTACAATTGTAAAGATGTGGCATCAACCCAAGTGTCTTTCAGTTCATGAGTTGATAAGGAAAATATGGTATGTGTATGTATGTATGTGCATACACACACACTCAGCCATAAAAAGGAACAAAATAAATGTCATTTGCAGCAAGGGGAGGGAACTAGAGACCATTATCCTAAGCGAAGTAGCTCAAGAATGGGAAACCAAACACTGTATGTTCTGACAAAGAAGTGGGAGCTGACACATGGTCACAGCTGGGCACAGAGTGACACATGGTCACAGCTGGGCACAGAGTGATATAAAGGATTTGAGAAACCAGGCAGGGGAAAGGTAGGAGGAAGGTAAAGGATAAAAACCATGGTATGGGCACACCCAAAACCCGTTTAAACATTATTTAAGACATTCTTGTGATAAAAAACACTTGAACCTTCTTAACTGATATTTTAAAATAAAAAGTGTTATTTATATGTGTAGCTCACTTTCCCTTCCAGAGAGAGGCCTAACCTCCACCTTACCATCCGCCTTCTTAGTATACTTTCTTGTCCCCAATGTATGTTTTATAAGTCTGTTGAATGGACGAACAAATAACTTTTGTATAGTGATGCCCACATCATGGACATTTGGGTCAATGATGAACAGCATATATGACAGTGATCCCATTAGATTATAATACTACACTGTTACTGTACCTTTTCTGTATTTAGATACATTTATGTACACAAATACTTATGATTGTGTTCCAGTTGCCTCCAGCATTCAGCACAATGACTAGCTGTTCAGGTTGGTAGCCTGAAAGTAACAGGCTATCCCAAATAGCCTAGGTGTGTAGTAGGCTATACCATCTAGATTTGTGTAAACACATTTATTATTGTTCAGACAACCCAAAAATCATCCAGGGATGCATTTTTCAGAACATATTCCTGTCATTTAGCGACACGTCCCTGTATCTTTAGCGAAGTCTGGAGACATTTTTTAGTTGTCATAGCTGAGGACTGGGTGCTCATAGCATGTAGAGGAAAGAGGCTAAATATCCTGTACAATTCACGCAGAAATCACCCAACCCTTATGTCAATAAACCTTGTCTTGTTCATAAAGGAGATAACTGAAATGCTGAAAAGTTAAATAAATTTTCAGGGTTATTTTTCAACTCTGTTGCTTTTGCCTAATTAGTTGACTCTCAGTAAATCTTGCAAAGGAGATGAAGATATCTTTTCTGTTTCATAATTGAGAAAACTGAAATTTGGAAAAATGCTAGTCAATGTCATATCAGCTCTGTATTTGAGAATATATTAAGTACAAAGTGATTCACGATACACAGGGAAAGTAAGGTGACATTATTTTCCTTTTTCTAAAGATTCTGATTATCACTTGGTAAGCTTAATGAATATTCACTGTAACTCACTGGGAATTTGCAACCATTCCTCTGTGCAAGAACTTCAAAATCTATATATCTCCAGAGAAAATTAGGTAGGCTGGCTTGTTTTTATTATAAAATGCATGATATATAGAAGTACCATAAATACGTAAGTCATCACTTTCATTGTTCTTCAGCTGCTAAAAGCTGCTGTTCTCTGGGAAGATCACTGTACAGTTTCTTACCAAAGCTTCCTTGGTGAGAGCAAAATTGGTCACAGAAATCTTTACTATATGTCCACAAGTGATACTTTTGTGTACACTTTTCCATCAGAGTTCTTACACTATGATATCTCAGCAGGGACCTAGAAGGCCACGTCCACCTCTTGTTCGTTCCTAGTCTCAGCGTGATTTCGTGTGGGATTCCTTCTTATATCACAGGCTTTAGTCCTGCTTCGTTTTAGCTATTCCTGCCTTATGCTTCTAGATAAAGGTTTTGGAAAACAAAGACCTACTTCCCTACCCACATGGGTAAGGGAAACCCAAATCTCAGTGACAGTGACAACCCTGGATAACTTCTTGGCTTAGACCCTATGGAAAGTTTAAAGTTATTATTTTGTCATGTGCCAAAACACCATCAAGAAAAGAGATGTAGCCATATCCTTGCTAGATTGTTTATCATATTCATCATGGGAGAAATGTGTTCAAAGCAATATTTTATCATTTTAGGTGGTTTTTATTCCCCCTATCAGATTACCTTACATAGTCTATAAGCTTAAAAGTTGTACTTCTAAGGGACAAACAGCCTCACTGTATAATGTTTTCTTTAGAGTTAGAAAAATGTTATCCACATGGAGAGATATGTACTTTCAGACTTTGGAAGAAAGCAATACTTCTCATGCTGCCTCAATGGCCCATGATGAGTGATAAAGTATGTGAAAAGTAGAAAACTCTTGGAGTAGAGAGTAAAGAGGTATGCACTACTTCACAAATACTCAGCTTTGTTATACTCATTGACATATCAAGAGACTTTTTATTAGATCTAAGAAAAAGACCATTGCAAGCAACCTTTCTGAAAATACATTAATGGCATTTTCTTCAAAGGTCAAGAAAATATTATTTGTGTACTTATTTTAAAATAACCATACTTATTCTCAAACATTGAGATAATAGCTGTCTTTACAGTCAGATGTCCTCTTTTGGTTTTCTAGTATTAGATTCAAAATATAATTTTCATACAAGTTACTATGAAGGGTCTATTACTTTAGATCCTGGGAATTAGTTTTTTTTGTTTTTTTTTATAACTGATTATAAATTATGTATCTGCTTGTCCCTCATAAATGTAAATCTTTCCAAGTAAAACATATTCTTCATGATTCTTGTCAGTTCTTTTCATTATATTTCAAAATGTTAAGGGTACAGCTGTTTTAGGTTACATGAGTCACTTTGGTAATGCTTGAGTCCCAGCTACAGGTATACCTGTCACCCAAATAGCATTCATTGTACCCATTAGGTAGGTTTTTTGTCCCTCTCCATCTCCCTCCTCCCCTTGGTTGATTTCCACTGAGTTTTACTTACTTCCCTCTGTGCGCGTGTGTGCTCATCAGTTCATTCCAATTTAAGGATGAGTACAGGTGGTGGTTGTTTTTTCATTCTTGAGGTACATATTCAGATTGTTGTAAAAGGTATCAGGGTGGCGCCTGTGGCTCAACGGAGTCGGGCGCTGGCCCCATATGCCGGAGGTGGCGGGTTCAAACCTAGCCCCGGCCAAAAACTGCAAAAAAAAAAAAAAGGTATCAATTCATCCTTTTTATAGCTGAATAGTACTCCATGCTGTACATATAAACATAGAAAAATGCTTAACATCATTAATCATCAGGAAAATGCAAATTAAAACCACCATTAGTTATCATCTTACACCAGCTAGAATGGCTTTTATTAAATGTCCCATCTGTTCTTGTAATTCATACGTGCTTTTTAAAAATTGAATGAAAAGAATCATTCTTACAGTGAAAGATTAAAGAAAAAGAAAAAAAAACATGGAAGGCACCTTAGAAAGAAATAATGTTCCATTTTGACAAACATTTGATTATTTTAACATTTTCTAGATCTAAATCAAAGTATTTAATAGAGTCTTAATTATGTATTATTGCCAGTAGTAGGCAAATTGGCACTTAATTTTCATAATGGATACAAGTGTAGAGATAGTCAATTATAAAATAATACACTTTATTTGTGTACATGTTTTGAGACCTTTAAACTATGCTTTGGTTGATAAATATTTAGCATCAAATATAAACAGGCTTTAAGTAACTATAGATTAAGTGACAAATAAGTGAGCTTTTTCTCTCTGCATCTCTCTCAGGGTGTATCATTGAAACACTACTCAACCCTTAACCAAGATAGAAGACAGATTATCTCATAGGAAATATGTTAGAATGCTTTCTTAAAAGATAGTAAAAAGAGAGAATTCCCTTATCAGCATATTGTTAAGAAAGCCTTTCTTTTTATATTTATATCATTTAAAAAAAATCAGTCTTTCACATGAAACAAAGATTATTTAAACCTACCATTTATATGCATTATCTTTGAAGAAAACAAGGGCAGCAGAATAATATTTCTATAGTTTTCTTAGGTTCTGTGCATGATCCCAGAAGTTGTAGTATAGGTCTACACCCATCCTTTAGCTTGTGTTTGTAACCTACATTTGTTTGCAATTTATGTTTTGTGATCTTTTTTGGCAACAAATATATAATAACATTTCTTTCCTTAATTGAAAATGTCAAGTTAACATAAACAATCATTTAGAGTTTACAGTTCAAAACGAAGTCATAAAGTCATAAAGGTTTCTCTTTTTATAGCTATTACAATTATAACAGTTATCTCAGCATTACTGTTAAAGGAAAGCTCAGACATATCTATATTAGGAATTCAGGTATTTTAATGAAAATTGTTGGTTTATTGCCCAACTTTTATCTCCCTAATCACCCCTGCTTTCCTACCTATAGTTTTTTTTTTTTTGTTTGTTTGTTTTTTGTTTTTTGTTTTAGACAGAGTCTCTCATTTTTGGTCTGGCTAGAGCACAGTAACGTCATCATAGCTCACAGCAACCTCAAATTCTTGGGTTCAAGGGATCCTTCTGCCTCATCCTCCTGAATAGCTAGGACTTACAGCACTCGCACCCCCACCACACGCAGCTAATTTTTCTTTTCTTTTCTTTTTTTTCTTTTTTTTTTTTTTTTTTTGGCAAAGACAGTGTCTTGCTCTTGTTTAGTCTGATCTCAAACTCCTGACCTCAAGCTATTTTCTGGCCTCAGCTTCCCAGAGTGCTAAGATTGCAGGTGGGAGTCACTGCACCCCATCCCCCTATCAATATATATATTTTTAAAAGGCAATCTCTCCTTATCTTCACAGTACAAGTCTCCACTAAGGGAAACACCATTTCTTTTGCCATAATTCAGGAAGACAGGTCAATGGCTATCTGAACATGTATTTTTCCTGGCCACAAGATATTACTTTAGAAATGAGCACATGCCACTTGAGTGAGTCAGTGAGCTTCCAGAAAACATTTATTGGAGGTTTTTGGCTCCAATGATGTTCTTTTGCTGTTAGGAGAGAATTATTGAATGGAATGGTTTCTCTTTATTTCTGGAAGTTGTTGCATGTAGATATCAAGCCTCAGCCTGCAAAATCTATCTTATTACTGGGAAACATAGGCAATACACTGAAGAGGGCAAAGCTAGGAGGTTGTGGAGAAATAAAAGCAAAAATCTTATTAAATCTGATTTAATTCCAACCTCATCCCTGGATTTTTTTTTTTTTTTTTCAATTACATTAACCTGTAATTTCCCTTTGTTTTTGAAGTTAGTTTGATTTGGTCTTCCATTAATTGAAAATTATATCGAAAGTGAAAGATGGGAACATTTAACATTTCCACTTACCTGAATTAATTTTCTCATTAGTTAGTAAATGGATTTTCTGAAGACAAATAGAACAATACTAACACCTGAGGGAAGAATTGCTGCATATAAAATTGAGAGAGTATGGACGCAGGAGCCCACACTGAAGGTGGATGTTCTAGATCTCTTAATGAGGCAGGGCTGACTTTCTGGTCATACAATTGTATAGAAGCAGTGTCTCATGACTAGAAGAACCTATGTTGCTTTAATGCCTTGCTTTTTTTTTTTGACAGAGTCTCATGTTGTCACCCTGTGTAGAGTGCTGTGGTGTCATAGCTCACAGCAACCTTAAACTCTTGGGCTTAAGTGATTTCCCCTCCCTCTTTTTTGTAGAGACAGAGTCTCACTTTCTCACCCTTGGTAGAGTGCTGTGGTGTCACACAGCTCACAGCAACTCCAACTCCTGGGCTTAGGTGATTCTCTTGCCTCAGCCTCTGGAGTAGCTGGGACTACAGGCACCCACCACAACACCTGGCTATTTTTTGTGGCAGTTTGGCTGGGTCCGGGTTTGAACCCACCACCCTTGTATATGGGGCCAACCCTCTACCCACTCAGGCACAGGCGGTGCCATCCTTTCTTGCTGTCTTCATCATGAAATACTTAACAATTTTGAACAAAGGCTCCATATTTTCATTTTCCAGTGAGCCCTGCAAAATTATGCAGCTGATTCTGCAAAGAGTACTGTCTAAGATATATTCTTCTAAGTGGAACACACAGATGTAAGTGCTGCAAGTAAGTTGAAAGAGAAAGATCTCTGTTTTCAAAGGGGATGAGCCTAGTTGGGAAGGGGCAGTTTATACATCCCTCAGATCATGGCTTGAAGACAAGTGGAAGCTTGGCTGATTTAACAGGTGATTGCATTCAGGATTCTTTTTATTCTTACCATACTGGACTCAGAGACTGTGATTGTTTAAGGTCACGTGTTTGTGTGAAAGGTAGAGGAATCTAAGAAAAAAAGAGGTCATTAAAGCATCTTTTAGAATGAGTCATTTTACGGTTCAGGACAACAGTGTGATTGAGTAACCTGAGTAGTAAATCTTTTCCTCAGCTTTGTTTTGTTTTTCCAAAGACTCAATATTTTTCCTATTATTTACATAACTCTTCTTCTTAAAACATGTATTTATATAGATAAAATTATCTTTTAAAGTCTTTAGTAGCAAGATCCTGAAAGAGTATACTATTAACAAATTTTTATTAAAATTTTTTTAACAGATTCATGTACTGAGCTCCATGGGTTGCCCTAAAGATATGTTCACATTCTAATCTAGAACATGTGACTATTCCTTGATATGGAAAAGAGTAATTATTACTTTATATAACAAACGGTGTGGTTAAGTCTTTTGAGAGGGAAAGCTGACTCTGAATTGTGCAACTGTGTGATCTCTAAATGTAATCACACACATTTTGACACAAATACTCAGAAGAGAAGGTGATGTGCAAATGACAGAGAGAGGGATTTGGCCACAAGCCACTGAATGACAACAGCCATCAGAAACTGGAAAGGCAAAGAACAGGTTCTCCCCTATAGCATTTGGAATGAGCACAGTACTTCTAACACCTGAATTTTGGCTCAGTGAAACTTATTTTGAACTTTGACTAGCAAAAATGCCAGAGGAAAAAACCCTGCTGTTTTAAGCCACCATGTTTGGGGTAATGTTTTACTAGCAGCCTCAGAAAACCAATACAGTATGTCATTAATAATGCTGTATAATGATGCAATTATTTTATTAAGAAAAAGATAAGTTGTTCATATGTAGGTATGGGGTGGGGATGGCAGATGAATGAAAGGCATCACTCAAGGTCAATACCTCACTTTAAGCTGAGGTGCTATTAAAACACAGTCACCCTTACAACTGTAGAATAAAGCTTTGTTAAAGGTAAAAGTACCATGTTCTCAGTTGAAAAGAATCCAGTCCAACACCAGAAGCTAAGGATGAGTCATTGGCAACAGCCAAGAGCTTATTGGCTGTGGTAAATATTTTCAGGAAGGGAATACAGGAAATTGATAATTATTAATATTTAATGATTCATTTTATTCTTGGCAGGCTACCTACCTGTGTACAGACAAGTTCAACCGCAGAAGAGTCTTTTTGTTCTTGGAAATATTTGTATTGTTGTGTCTATGGGTAGTAGAATTATTTTTAACCCAAACATTTGCAACTGGGACTTTGTATAGACACAGCTCATCTGAAATATTTATTATTGGTATCCACTTCTTCTAACCGCAAAGTAGACAGACATAATTAAATATTTACATTTCACTTTATTGCATCATGAATTTGGAATGATTAAGAGATATAATAAAATCCAATAGTTGTTTTTTCCTACTGGCAGAAAAGGAAAAAACTCCTAATTTGGAAAATTTAAAATTTACTTTCAACACTGTGATGGTTTATACAACATGAATGCCCTAGCTATTTAGGTCATTTTTCATGCATTCTTTTGCACCTTATCAAATTGTTCAATTAGTGTATTTTTTAGGAAACTCAACCTATTTCTATGTATATTGATACAATTCTATCAGGCTTTCATCTTCTTAAATCATAAAAATAAGAATTGAAGATATTCCCAAAATATCAGGGGAAATAATGTTCATGTAGTCGAATGGGCAATAAGACATAGATTCAAATAAATATCTGCTTTTTAATCTTCTAAAAGACAAAAATAAATTTAGTAATTATTTTTTGAACATCTAAAAAAATGTAGAGCTGGAGAAATGAACAAGACACAGCCACTTCCCCAACATTCACAGAGGAGGGAGTGGCTCATGGGGGAGGTAAAGACCAAACAAGGCAGTGTGGACGTTGGCCCAGGCCACACCTTTGCTGTCATTTCTGGCCATACTTCTCTTATCCTTCAGCCATTCTAGCCACCTTGTTTTTCCTTATGAATATTAATTGTATTTCTTCTTTATGTCTTTTGTACATGCCATTTCCCATACCTGGAGTGTGCCTTTCCTAGATCAGAAGTTTTAGATCAACTTCTCCCAGAAGTAAGTGCAGAGCCGAGTGTTCAAGTGTAAGCTAAGTTTAATGACTCAGTGGGAAGCCTTGGGAAAGCACTCCTTGCTAGTGGAACATGAATGCCATTGCCAAATGATATTTGGTTATTGGCTTTGGGTCACCTAAGAAAAAGACGGGTTAAATACATATAGTCTCCTACGTATTTAGTTTTTCACACCCAAGAGAAATTCTTTGAAGAAATTCTTGGCTCTAAGCCATAGGCAGTTCAGTACTAGGAATCTGAGATCTAGGCTCACATCCGAGGACACCCCATGTTTCTATGGGGCTTAACTTCTCACCATATCTGGTCTATTCTGCATCTCATGAAGCACTTCCTTTACTACCCGGCTAAAGGTGCCCACTCATACCTTTCATTCATTTATGTGGCTTTATGCTTTCCTCATAGTACTCATTAATCTCTGGCATTTTCTTTATTTATATTTATTTTCTGTGTTTTACCCCAGCCTTTACATGGTAAAGTCACCTCCCTAAAAGGTAGGGACTTTGTTTTGTTGACTGCTGTATATACATTGCTCAGATCACTCTAATGAAAAATTATTCAAAAGTAACTATTAGAAGAATAAATAAATAGACTTTAGTGGCATACAAAGTGGCATACAGCCATATTGGGGGTAGAGTTAATGTTGTTATTATAGAAATAGTAAACATTATATAGTATATTTAACTTTACAGACAGGTAAGGGTCTCTACAGAACTATAAATGATCTGGAATGGGTGGAAAAGAGGATTCATGAAATGATTTTTCCTGTTAATTACCCATCTTATAAACTGAGCTTTCATTATATTCCAGACACTGTATTGTGCTCCATATGTGCCACACCTGATATGCTGTGGTCTGAAAATGCGCGTCTCCCCCAATTTATATAGTGAAGCCTAATTGCCAATAGGATAAGGAGAAAGAGCTATGGGGAGGGGATTAGTTCATGAGCAAAGCCCTCATGAATGAAATAAAAGATTCCCTGGAGAGAGATGCCTGGAGGACACAGCAATATGATGCCCTCTGTGAGTAAGGAAGCAGGCCCTCACCAGATACTGCACATGCTGGTGACTCGACTATAAATGCCCAGCCTTTAAAACAGTGAAAAATTAATTGCTGTTATTTATAAATACCTAGCTTGTGGTATTTTATTACAGCAGCTCAAATGAACTTAAATGAAAAATTGGTACTTGGAGGTTTGGGGACACTAACAAATGCCTGAAAATGCAAAAGTGGCGTTGGGGAGCTGGGTATAGATAGAGCTGGAAGAATTTTAAAGTACATGTTTGGAAATGTGGGCCTTTGGGAGGTGGTTAGGTCATGAGGTTGGAGCCCTCATGATTGAGGTTAGTGGTCTTATGAAAGAGACCTCCGAAAGCTAACTCATTCTGTCGTCTGAGGCTAGAGTAAGAAGACAGCTCTGTGAGAACGTGGTCCATTACCCTGAATCTGTTGGCATCTTTGTTGTGACTTCCCAGATGTCATAACTAATAAATTTATGTTGTCCATCAGCCCCCGCTGCCCAGTTTATGCTATTTCATTATAACACCTCAAATTGACTAAGATGTGGATCCTGGATCCTGTCCTCTTGGAGCTTAATCTTTAATAAAGTAACATTATCCAATGATCATTATGCTAATGCTATTCGCAATGCAATGGGTACTACAAAGCTTTCGGAAAGAGTTCATGACATAGAGAATTAAGTTAAGACTAGATTCAGGGGTGGTTAAGAGAGACTTCTGTGAAGAATTGCTATTTAAAATTAGTATTTTCATAAATGCTGGCAATGAAGCAGGAAATAAAAAAGGTAAAGGTCTCATTCTTTTAGAGCCTGACTTTCAGTGAGGTGAAGGGCCCGATGCACATATAAGCCATGTAATTGTGTAGCACTTTGCTTGGTAATGATTCCTATGATGATACACAAAGCAGAGAAGTGAGAGAGGGAGCACCAGTTTGCTTTATCCCACAGCCACATGAAAGAAGACTTGTTGCTAAACACATTTGAAGAGAAAGTAGAAAAAAAAGAGATATTTTTTTCTTCCATTCTTGGGATACTTTATTAAGAAGAATATGTTCCAGCTCCATCGATGTAAAAATGAAAGAGGTAAAGTCTCCATCTTTCTTTAAGGCTGCATAATATTCCATGGTGTACATGTACCATAATTTATTAATCCATTAGTGGGTCAATGGGCACTTGGGCTTTTTCCATGATTTAGCAATTAGGAATAGGGCTGAAACAAACATTCTGGAAGAAAAAATATCCAATGTACTCATCCCTACTATGAAACTAATTTATGGCTTTCACATGAAAGCTATAACCCAGTTACAACCTAAGAATAGGGGGAAAGGGGGGTGGGAGGGGGGAGGTGGGAAGAGGGAGAAGGATAGGTGGGATTACACCTGCGGTGCATCTTAAAAGGGTACATGTAAAACTTAGTAAATGTGGAATGTGAATGTCTTAGCACAATAACTAAGAAAATGTCAGGAAGGCTATGTTGACCAGTGTGATGAAAATGTGTCAAATTGTATATAAAACCAGTGTATGGTGCCCCATGATCGCATTAATGTACACAGCTATGATTTAATTAAAAAAAAAAAAAAAGAGAGAGACAGAGAGATTCTGTGGTTGAGGGACCACATGGACAATGACCTAGAGGTGACAATATGCTTAATATCTTTGAGGAAATGGCAAGAAGGCTAGTGTGGCTGAACTGAGGGAGCAGAGGAAAAAGGCAAGAGATTGAGTCAGAGAAAAAAAAGGGAGGATTATGGGCCATTATGAGCCATTATTTTAGCCTTTTTCTGAGAGAAAAAAAGCATTTTAAGAGGACAAAAAATACGATCTGACTTCTTTGAACTTTTTTTTTTTTTTTGAAGCTGCTATGTTGAGATTGTAGGGGAAATGGGAAATAGATGACCAATGCTATTATAATGTTCTAAGAAAGAGTAGTTGATGGATGAAGCTTGGATGTGATGAGTTAAATGTCAGTAGGGATGGATCTAGCATTGACACAGTTGCTTGGTTATAAGTTGTTTCAGTGGTTCAAATATATGTGTCTTTCTAAAATTTGTATGCTGAAATCTAGTCACCCAGGTAATGATATTAGAAAGTAGAACCTTTTGAAGGTAATTGAGTCATGCGGGCACATGGAATTAGTGATCTGATGAAAGGAAGTGTGAATGAGTTGTTTACCACTTTGCACTCCTTTCTACCTTCTGCCACATAAAGACACTGTTTTTGTCCTTTTCATAGGACACACAACAAAGCACCACCTCAGAAGCAGAGACTGGGTCCTCATCAGTCACCAAACTGGCCAGTGCCTTGATCTTGACTTCCAGCCTCTGGAACTGTGAAAAATAAATTTCTGTTCTTTATAAATTACACCTTTTCAGGTATTGAGTTATAGCAGCACAAATGAACTGAAATGGGAGATGTAGAATATTAGAAAAAGTGAAGAGTCAAAAGTGTATGCAAGGTTTTAGCTAGAGCAAATGGGAGGAAGAAGAAGTCATTTATTTGGGTCAAAAAAAGTAAAAGCTTGTGGGTTGACATCAGAGGTTAACAATTAGACGTGATTTAAATCTAATGTTAAGACCCAAAGTTGAGAGAATCAAGTCTGATCTTTAAGTTATAAAGTAGGACTGCTAATAATGCAGTTTTTATAGGCAAGGACCAATGGGAGGAGGTAATGAAACTCTGACACAGGCCAACAAGAAGAAGACCCAGTTTTGAAATCCAGGCCAGAACTTTTGAAGGAGGTATGACAGGAGAATTTGCTGCAATGACAGGTAAACATTATGTTACCCTGTATACTTTTTTGACTTTTTTGGAAATATTTATTCAAAAATCAAAACTTCCTTAACTTGAGCTGTTTTCAAATGCATGTACATACACATTCATATAAATAAATGTATATACATATATATCATATTTCATCATTTGATAATTGGTGATAAGCAAAAATTGCTGTGACTGTGCTTTTCAAACTATGTAACATTGTTGTATAATTTTCTTGTTAATTCTCCATATTTATTTTTTCTTGTTTTACTATATCTTGATGGGTTACTAAAATCTGCCATATATTTTCTTTTTGTTCATAAAATAAAAACATTATTTGTTTATGCATAAGCAATAACCTTGACCAAAGTCTTGCTATCTGGTGCCAACCATAAATAAATCTCTTATAGTTCCCAAAATATCTCTACATACTAGGTTCTGGTGGTCTTCTTAATTAATTTGAAGACTTAGTTCCATTAGTTATGCAGAATTCAGCTTCTTTATATAATATTATTATCCCTTCTCCCCCCTCTCTCATTCCCAGCACGTCTGTATTTTAGATTCTCAGCAAATTGTTCTATTTTCAAAAGACTGAGCACCCTATTTCATGTGGTGTCGCCATCTCAAGGCAGTATCTCTAATAGCCCACTTTTGCAGAAAGATGTCACTAACTTTATTATCTTCAATAGGCACAAATACGTATTAAAAATAAGAGGCTTAATTTTCCCTAATGAAAATAAGCATATAATCTAAGAATGTTTCCTTTGAAAGGCCATTATTAAGAAAGATAGTGCCCTTATTGCCCAGTTTGTATGAAAGGGTAGGAGACTAACTTTAGTGGGCCTCTTGCTTCAATTTGTAAAACACTTCCTGCATAATAATAATATTTCAGAGTGTATATGGAACCAGCACATTGTACCTCATGATTGCAGTATTGTTCACAGCTATGATTAATAATAATAAAAAAAGATTGGCAAAAAAGAGATGGAGTGAATTGGGCCTGGTAAATGGCGCTCTTAAGTCCTCTTACTTGAGAACTAGTTACTCTTTATTTTGAAAACATAGATGTAATGGAGTACATCCACTTGGCTGTATAAAAAGATCAGATTGCTTTCTGCCTTTGCAAAAATCCCTTAGCAGATGCCTGTGATGCATATCACATTCTGGTTTAATGTTTATTAAATGATAAAAGTGGTTTCTTTCTCTACTACCGTTGTGGAGAGATTTCTGAGTTGGAAGAAGATTTTCTTTTTAATTATATTTCCCAAAACTTCCTATTGAGGTTTCCTGTCTCATTCTACTTTGCTTATGTTGTTTCTAAGCTTATCTCTGTACTGTGAAGGTTGATTACTTTATCTTTATAATCATAATTAAGCTTTCTATATTTTGTATATTTCAGTCAAATTCTTAAACAATGTCTTCATTCTCGTGATTGTATAATAATGCTCACTGCAGAGTAGAATTCACTGATTTTAGTTTGTGGTTAGGAAATACTTACCTAGGATTTCTAATTACTATCTTGTGCCTGCCCCCCGCCCCATTTCTCTTATTTATATCCTCCATAGATCTATTTTTCCATTCAGTCCTGCCTTTAAGGGTTCTGCATCCTCCTGCCCCAACCCTCAGACCTTCCACACAGCCGTCAACCTAAGTTATCTCTTTCCTATTCCCCCTCTTCTCTGGCTCCCCTAGCTCCCTGATCTTGATTTTTCTTTTTAATTTTTACTGCATTACTCTTTTAGCAATGTTCTAAGTAAGCATATCTGAAAGGAAAATCTGAGGCCTTTTGTGTCTGAAACTATATTTATTCTAACCTGATATTTACCTTATATTTTGGTTGCACAATTCTGGATTAAAAATTTTTTTTTTCTTAGCTCTTTGAAAGCATTGCCCCATCATCTTGTTGTATTCAATATTTCTGCTGGGACAGACATTCTCCTTTGTATTAATTTATTGTTTTATTCTTGGGAGGTTTTTACCATCTTAACAATTCTTTGGTTTCTGAACTGTCCCTACTGATTGACTAAAGAATGGTCCCATTCTTTTCCCTTATTTACTACTTTTCAATAAGGGCTCTCTTATCTGAAAAACTTGCATGTGTAGATGAATGTATGTGTTTGACAATTCCCCCCTTAATGTACTCTCTAATATCTTTTCAGAACTCATATTACATATCATTTTACTACATCTCCTGGATGGACATTTTATCTTTTATCTATTTTTAAGATAAAGACATTAACAAATTGTTCAGTGTCTCTGGGTACAAAGGGGATTTATCAAATGTCAGGGTGTACCTTAGTTGGGAAGATGAAAACCTGTTATTAATATGGCTACCTCTAAATGTTGAAGCTGAGGAATCTTGCTCTGGAGTCCTTCATTTCCCCTGGAGAAGAGCTAATCTACTCCACAGTTAGGGTCTAGGTGACTTAAGAGGGAAGGGTTGGGAGTGTAAGTGAGGGAGTACATTTTCTATATACAAATTTCCAATTAGCAGCTCTGTTTTTGTGTGTGGTTCCATGCACACCATGTGTTTGGTATGACATTTTATGAATCACGAGCCTTTGCAAGCTTTCCTGGCACAGTCTCAACTCACACCTTAATTGTTTTTCCATGTTCTCTAATTTGTAGATTTCTCTGTTCTGTTGCTCCAATCCCCAATCTGCTTTGTGTTTTCTAGATATATAGTGATATAATTTATTAGACTAGGAACCGTCAGTCACTAGATCTTTTATTTTTCAGCTTTATATTGGTTTTATTCCTTTATTTTCATAATTTCACTTACAAAAAAGAATATAATGTGTTTAGTCAGTCTTTTTTTTTTTTTTTTTTTTTTTAAGAGACAGAGTCTCACTGTGTTGCCTAGACTGGAGTAAAGTGGGGTGATCATAGCTTAATGCAGCCTTGAACTACAACTGGGACTGCAGGAGTACACCACTGCACTGGACAAGTTTTGTCTTTTTATTTTTTGTAGAGATGGGATCTTACTATGTTGCCCCTGCTGGTTTCGAACTTCTGGCCTTAAATGACCATCTTACCTTGACCTCCTAAAGGTCTGGGATCACAGGCATGAGCCTGTGCCCAGCCCATTCTTCTGGTTTAAACCTGAAGTCTTCCTAATTTCTTTTTATAGTTTCATCGAAAACAAAGACAGCAAATCAAATCACCTATCCTGTCAACAAAAAAATATTTTATACTGATTTTGTACTTTAAAGATGTAACTATGAAAAATACTTTGACAAAAAATAAACTTGTATCTAATAAGCATAACTAAGGTTTTAGCTGATGTCTCAGTAGAAATTTAAGACTTTCAAAAATAGAGTCTTTTTGCACTTACTACTACAGAACAAATGTAGTTTTATTGCTTTTAACACTATGATCATTTCTTCTTTCCTATGAGATAGCACTTCTTTGTTTCTTAGGTCACTTATCTCTTAAGCTACTTGATTGCTAGAGCTATGCCATTCATTTTTAGATCACCAACATCTATCACACATTTTAGTTTATAGAGAGATTCAGTAAATTCTTGTGCCCATCTCATGACCCTTGCTTAGTGGAATTAGATCATGGAAAAAAATAGCATAATCTTCTTTCCTCAGTGTGGTATTGCCCCTCTCATTTAAAGGCAAACTGACTTAGCAGATTTAACCATAAGGTTTTATAAAAGAAAACAATTCTATTGAGCTTAATACACAAAATATGAAACCACCAAATACCCCAATCTGCCCGTGGATGTCTATCAGTGAATATACCATGAGGTTCTTCCCATGTTGATTAGATGGGATGTCTGCAAATGCTGGTAATTCTGGGTGGAGCTGAACAATCATCCTAGTTCTCGGTGTGTCATCAGAGCAGTCAGGGTGTACACCACATAAACTGCACCAGAGAAAGGTTCAGTTTTCATGTTTAGGAAGAGAGAAGTTAGTAGCTGCATTATGGCATAGATGAAGACACATCTCCTTAGAAGGAGAGTAGAGGCCAAATTTGGAACTATAGAAAAGAGAGCATAGATCATGAAAAGTGAGAGTTCTAATCCCAGCACTCTGGGAGGGGGGTGTGATAGGGGGATGGCTTGAGCTCAGGTACTCAAGACCAGCCTGAACAAAGTAAGACCCCATCTCTAATAAAAATAGGAAAACTACCTGGGCATTGTAGCAGACGCCTATAGTCCCAGCTACTCAGGGGGCTGAGGCAAGAGGGATAATTTAGCATAAGAGTTTGAGGTTGCTGTGAACTATGATGCCATGGCACCCTACCTAGGGTGATAGAGTGAGAATATGTAACAAAAAAAAAAAAAAAAAAAAAGAAAGAAAAGAAAAAAAAAAAGTTTATATTCAATTAAGGCCAGGCATGGTGGCTATAATTTTAGCATTTTGGGAGGCTGAGGCTGGTTGATAACCTGAGCTCAGGAGTTTGAGACCAGCCTGAGCAAGAGCGAGATGCTGTCTCTACTAAAAAATAAAAGAATTAGGTGGGCATTGTGGTTATGGCCTGTAGTTCCAGCTACTAGTGAGGCTGAGGCAAGGGGATCACCTGAGCCCAAGAGTTTGAGATTGCTATGAGCTAGGGCAACACAGCACTCAACCCGAGAGCATAGACAGAGACTCCTCTCAAAAAAAAGAGAGAGTTCTAGGAGGACACCAGAAGAGCAGCTATGATCATGAAAACAGTAGGAAGCTTGGACCAGAAACAAGAAGAGGATATCTGTTTTCAAATTCTGGAAGGAAAGGACAAAAGAGTTTTGCTAAAGTGAATCAGGTTTTTGGTGGAGGTGAGAAGCCCTTGTATGCAAGTCTGCAGTGTGGAGATGGAATGTGAGAATAATGATTTGGTCAAATTGGAACTTTGGGATTTCCCCTACACTCAAAAGTTGGTAAGTAGTGTATAAATCACAAAATAGAGGGAGCAGCTAGGGGATGAATTTCCTTTTGGTGCCAAGTGTGAGTTAGATCTCAGATTAGACAGACACTCCAACCTCTGGCAGAGGATAGTCAGGATGACCATGATTTAACACGGGCTATTCAGAACAACTGGCTTGAGTTCTTGGTTTGATGATTCATAGCATTTTGAAAACAGGCTCTTTTTAAATGGTCAATAAATGTGATTGAGCTGATATACTTAATCTGATTACAACAACATGTTCTTCTTTGTATGAATATTTGGGATGACATAAATATACCCTAAGTCAGTGCCATCCAAGGCTGTGACATTCATGCCTGCAGCTGCAAGCAGAGGACAGTCTCTGTTTTATGTGTTATAAAGACTCATTCTTTTTTTATGTAATTGGATATAATTGTATATACATATAATAATCAGTTTACATAATATTGTCTTTGATTAGAATTGGTCTGATTCTTTTCTGATTGTTATTAAAGAACCTTAAAGTTTCTGACTTTTGCTTAACAAACAGTAAAACATTAGTATAGTGGGAGACTTATTCTGTTCCAGTTTTTAATGGAACTTATACCTGTACAAATACAACAAATCCTTTTATTAATTGAGATGAAATAATCTAATAAAAACTAAACGATAACTTGAGAGAAAATTTTTTACCTTCTTACCGTATCAACTAACCAAAGGCTAGTTGTCTCGAAGCTAAGCTTTGTCCCTGATTTTACTGACTTTCTCAGTTCTTTTCTATGACTACTGTTCCCTTTTCTCACTCAGCCATCTGTTTTGTCTTTTCCTTTGTAATACTTATTAACCATCATTGTTTAAAAGCATGTCAATAAACACTAAGCTTGTCCTTAAAATCCATAGCTTTGTTATTTAAATTAGCTCCAATGAATCCACCACTTGCCTTGCCTTTAATATCCTTCTTTGTTCTTTTCTCCAATGTGGTATGTTTGATTTTTAGTCACTAAGAGGTTGTTAATGTTCAGAAACTATGACTCTAATATGGTAGAGCTAAAATATAGAAAAAATATATATAGTCACATCTGGCTCTACAGAGTAACTGAGTCATATCTTTTTACAATATTAAAATTAGCATTATTGCTTCTTATTATTGATTTTGAAGTAGTCTAGAAACTTAGATTGAAGAGGCTTCCATAAAGATAGTAGGTAAAATTTACTTAATTTCCCTGCCTCCAATACAGTAGAACATCTTTAAGTTGACCACCCAAGGGATCATAACAAACTGGTCAATGTCTGGAGGTGGTCAGCACAGGGAACTAGGCCTGCTGTAGTGATAGGTAAGTGTGGTGCATGTCTTGTCTATGAAAGTGAGGTCAACTTAAGGAATAGTCAATGTAGGTAGGTGGTCAACAATGGAGGTTTTATTGTAATCTGAATTTTTTTAAAAGACTAAAAAATCAAGAACAACAATTTCAATTATATCATCTGTTATGAGGGATGTCTACTAGACAGTGAAATTTAGACTAAATCACAGAGGTTTGGCAAACTTCTAGATCCCACCCCTACATCTACTCTAAAAGACAGTCCTGAAACACAGTAGATATGGGTGTCAGAGAACAAGCATAAGGGCTGTGGTATTGGCAGATCACTTAGAAAAAAGACCGTGCCATAGGATAGATCTAGAGAGCAGAAAGAGACAAGAATGTGAGACAGCCATGCAGCCACCGACCACAGTCACCCACACAGACAATAGATGATAATCATTAAAAACAAAGACCTAAACAAACCAGAATCAAACACCTGCAGCCACTGGGCTCCACACTGGCCGAAAATGTATAAAAGAAGTGGAATTCCAAAGTGAGAGTCATTTAGGATAGGATTCTTCTGAGGACTAAGAACCAAATAAAATGTCGTGATGAAGGATGAAAGGATAATAAATCCAAGGGAGGCTGCTCAATTCACTTAGTGTACTGACCATTCTCCTGTCCCCAACAACTAAAATACTAAGAACTGTCTGTAAACCAAGGATCATGTGTCCTACAACTCCGATTCCAAATTTCAAAGATAATGTTAGGAGAGTCCAGTCATAAGGTGAAGGATTGTCCAGCCTCACATTACCTGGGAAGTGTGAGATCTCAATGAAAGTAATTCCATGCAAATGAAAATAATAAAAGAAAGTATTCAAATCAAACCTATGTTTGTATAATATTTAATGATATGAAGGATATGAAAACAATATGAGGTAGATCCCAGAAATAGTCTTAAATATATTGATCCAGAAAATCAAAGCTATTATAGAAAATAATAATCAGGAAAAGCTAATCAAAGCTATTATATAAAATAATATATTTAAGAATATTAGGGATAAATATTTTATTTTCATACTTTGTTTTTGTAAAGATGGAGTCAAAGTTATAAGTGTGCACTTCCCCCAGACAGTGTATGCTGTATTCAGTATGTGTGAACTTACCCATCCTCTCTTCTTCCCTCCCCTCAGCTTGATTTTCTTTTTTTTTTTCCACTCTACAATTTCAGAATATTTTTTTATTTTTTTGAGTTATGTGAATGCATTGCTCATTTTAAAAGTTAGAGAAATAAATTTGATTTTAAAAATTAAAATATTTTCACCATAACAGATGCTATAAACAAATTAAATTGACAAATGAGAATAGAGGGAAATATTTGTCACCCCCTGAATAACAAAGAGTTAAATTCCTTAATATGCATAAAGCTCTTAAAATTAAATAAGCAGAGGGTAACCACTTGGATAGAAAAGCAAACAAAATACATAAGTAAATAATTTACCCCAGGAAATTATCCACCCCCCACCCAACCCCAGGAAAGCAACCTAAAAATGCTCAAAGCCTGGAGAAATTCAAAGTCAAATAACAAATATTTTTGCCTTCCAAATCAGCGAGATTGGTAACCATCAGCTTGATTTTCATGGAGGTTTACTTCCATATGAGTGCTTACATGTTTATCGATTAGTTCCAACTTGGTATTGAGTACATCTGTTTATTCCTCCATTCTTGTGATGTTTCACTTAAAAGAATGGTTTCCAGTTGCAGCCAGGTTGTAACAAAAGATACTAGATTGCCATTTTTGTTTATGGCTGAGTAGTACATCCTGGTATATGTATACCATATTTTATTAATCCATTCATGTATTGGTGGGCTGATGGGCGATTCACAATCACAGAGAAATGAAAAGAAATGTGAACTTTCTAAAATAAGATCAATTTAGAGATAAAAACAATCAAAGAAAACAGAAGACACAGAGAGGATGAAAAATGATAGAAAGGCAAAGTAAACAATAAAAATCAGTCTTATCATGGACAATATTTGAAAACAAAAGAATTTGGTAGAAAAGGTAGAAGCTTACTCTAGAAAAGCTGGTAAAAGAGACCTAAAATGACTAATCAATATAAATATAATTGATATATGTGAAGAGTATAGAATAATGGAACAAGTAAATTAAAACTAATTTAGAAGACACACAAAAGATAAATCAGCACATAGAAAGGTTTATATATCAGCAAAAAATTGATATATCCTGGAAAACAGGCTAACCTTAAAAGATAAATAATTCTAAAAGCATTTAGGCTGAAAGATTTAATCTACAATCAAAGAAAAATATTGCAGGATCACATTTTTCTTTGTAGGATCACATTTTTCTTTAATAATTCCAAATACAGAAAAATAATGTCATATCATCTATAAAGTGTTTATGAAAGAAAAATGTGATCCACTGTATCTTTGATTTAATATTAACATTATTGAATTCATAGTAAAATAAGCCTCTTTAAATGTATAGTAGTTTTATTAGTTTTGACAAATGTACACATTTGTGTCGCTACCATTCTAATTCATATATACATATATATAAAGTATTTTCTTCAAGCCAAAGTTTCCCTATAATCCTTTGCAGATGCCACCTCCAATTACCCAGCACTCATTTTGATTTCTACATGTATGGCTTGTTTTTGCAAATTACAGACTTGATATTGAATTACATAATATGTGACCTTCTGTTTCTGACTTTCTCGTCTTTTCTTTTTGGATTCTACCACATTGTTGCTTCTACAGTTAGTTCCTTTTTATTGCTGAGTAAATAATTTATGAATAAAACATAATTGTTTCTTCTTTCTCCTGGTGATGGATATTTGGGTTGTCTGAAGTTTTTTGGTATTGTGAACAAAGTGGCAATAAATAATTGACCTTTGCTATGGACATTCCTTTTTATCTCTTGGGTAAAAGTTTAAAAGTGGAGTAGATAGATAACATAACAAATTCATATTTAACCTTATAGTAAATTTTTGAGCTTTTTGTAAGTGGTTAAATTATTTTACATTCCTAACCAGTGATGTTTGCAAGTTCTAGTTGATCCATAACCCAGTCAATACTTGGTATGGCCAATAAAGTGAATTTAATGAAATCTATATCCTGTGATAAGGAGCAGCATTCTATTTGTGCTGCCTGAGAGCTTTTAAGATATCTGAATTAATTTTGTAACCTGTATTAAGTTTCAAAATTAATAGTAAATTTTGCATTGCAATATAATTGAAAATTAAAATAAAAGCATAAAACAATTCACTATTTAAAATTTTAAAAACAAATGCTTACAGTGCTCTTGGAATAATGAATAAGATGATAATATTCTGAAGTCTCTATAAGAGTAATAATTTAAAAATAATATGTTGAAACTAGGGGAAATGAGTAATGCAGGAATAAGAGAAAAATCCAAAGCCTTTAACTTTTGCATGTCTACCACAGAAAAAAAAGATCAAAAATAAACTAATATTCATCTTAAGGAATTAGAAAAACAAAAAGGAAGATAAATCTAAGGGAAGATAAAAATAGAATTAAAAAATAAATGTATTTTCAAATGCACACAATAATTACACATATACACACAAAATTACACATGTAACCAAGAAAATTTTGAGAAAAGTAATAAAAATAGTGATAAGTAAAAGAAAATAATGATACAGAGGAAAATATAAGAAATATATTTGTGTAACTATAAAAACCTTGACGAATCATAGAGGAAAATACTGGTTACTAAAGTGGTTAAAGAGAAATAGTACAACACAGAGATGATAACCATGGATTAACTGCTACTGTTAAAAAACTGTCCTTTTTCTCCCATAAAATGTCATTCTAAACTTTTTTAGAATACTTTTTTAAAGATTCAAGTATAATATAATTATACTTTTAAAAAGATTACAAAATATAGAAAGAGAATGTGTTACTTTATTTCATAAAGCTAACATACCCCTGGTATCAAAATTCAGGAGATAGTGAACAACTAGAAATATACAGATCAATATCATTTATGAATCTTAACAAAAAGTAGAATGTTAGTAAAAATAGTTCATAAAATATTAAAATAAAATTTCACTTGAGTTTATTTAACATTTCCTGGGATATGACAAGGGGAAATATTTTTTAAATACATAAAAGAGAAACTCTTTACAATTTTAAACTTTTAAAAATGACCTGCTCAAAGTCACATGATTACCAAGTGGTGATGATTATTCAACTTTCTGAGCTTCTATATTAGGGACTTTGTGTGTGTGTGTGTGTGTGTGTGTGTGTGTGTGTAAAGGATAGATGTCAATCATTTGCTGAGAAGTAGCTACAAATATCCATTGATAAAAATTATAAATCATTCAGACATTAATATAGACTGAGAGTATATTTCTGGAAAAAAAAGATAAAATAAATGTAAAAATTATGTTCTGGAAGCTGCATTAATTCATATCCCCAGCACAATCCAGCTTCTGGGATATAAATAAATGACTACTTAACTTTTTAAGAATTAAATCCTACTGGACCTATGTTTTTGTTTAAAGTTCATAGTGTTAAGGGGTATCATGCTCGTTATTTTGATGTATTTTCAACCCTACTAATTTCATAACTTTGAGACAAATTGATTCCATTTAGAGATAAAAATCCTGTTTGTAGCAGGCTCCTACTTTTTGACAGTTTCTTAACAATTTCGATTCTTTGCTAGGACCATATGTCAACATTGTCATTTTACCACTCAGAGATTTCTAAACACCTATTTGCAAAACACATTACACTTGGTGCTATTCAGAGTAAGTTAAAACTTAATGGATCTTGTTTTTGAGGAATTTAAAACATAAGATGGAACAATGACTTAGAGTGTAAGTATTAGAAATTTAAGAGGGTGACAAATTGTAAATCGTTCAAATACAAAAAGCCCCTGGTCTAATGCTTCAAAGTGGAGAGAAAAAAGGTTTATAAAGCTGTGTTTCTGAATGTAAGCCAAATTGAACTCCCATAGAATTTTTCCCCTTTATTGAGCTGTGCCCTAAACTATTTCAATCAGCAGCAAATCTAGACAACTATTCTGTGCTAAACGTCTTTGAAAAAAAGATTTCAAAGATTTCTTTCTTGTGATGTGAATAGTAAGTAGAATACACCTGTTCGGGTGACTGGGAGTGTAGATGTAACTCTGAAGCCTCACAGCTCCGGAGCTGTGTTTACTCCTTTTAGTTCTGCCAAATTCATTTCTCTCCATGTGATCAGCAAATTGCCACTTGTGCATTCCTCTGTACTATACTAAATTTGATAATAAGACTATTTTACTTCCAGCTGGGATTTTTGAAGATTACTTAAAAATATTATTTCCTGAAAAAAAACTGCTATTTTTAACCATAAAACTTTTCATACTTGCATAATTAAACAAAAATTATTCAGACACAATTTTCTTGTATTTTTGCATTTAAAAAAGCACTTTGGGAGATTGAATTTTTCCAAGATTGAGCAAAAGGCAGAGTGGAAGGTCTTTAAATAGTAATTTAATTTAGATGTTAATTCCCCATAAAGATTTTAGATTATTTGAGGTTAGCCAACTTTTGTGACATAATTCGTAGGCTTTTAGAAGACCTTTGGCTAGATTATTCCATGGACCAGCTGCTACTGTAGAGAAAATGCTGATACATTGAAGAATGAAGTCAAGATATCTTGAAATAGAAATAAATACAAGCATACATCGTAAAATTGTGCCAGTCATTAAATATTTTTTCCAAATAGCCATTTATGTTTTTTAGCCATGTTCCAGTAATGTTTTTATTATGTGAAAGTCAGTGTGTAATTAAAATAAAATGTTTTGGTTTATTATTTTTTCTAATTATATTAGTTTCTGAAATTAATTTTAAGTAAGATTTAACTTTATTACTCATTTATTTATACATTTATTTATTGTATATGTTACTTAATAGTAAAGGTATGAAGAAGTCCTGAAAAGTTTGATGTATAGCGATATCTTTATCCTGGAAATCTATAAGGAGATTCAGTTTACTGCAGCAGAGTGGTAATAGAGCAATGCTACATACTCTTGGACCTGGGACATTCTCAGTGAGAATGCTGTCACCCCCCAAAAATGAAAATTAGTTCTCTATAGAAGAAAATGGCAAAAAAAATTTTTTATTGCAGTAGTCTGTGACCCTCCAAAGTTCAAAATTTCATTGTTTAGTTTTTAATTTCTTTCCTGGGATTTTCCTTGGGTCTTACTTGAGAAACATTAAAATTGAGTTCTTGGGAGATACTCAACATGTTTGCGAGATCAGTGGTACAAAATTATAATGCATAGATGGTTGCAAGTGCTCCATCTAGAAGTCACAGTACAAGAGGAGGCATATACCTGCCTATTGGTAGCCATTGGCTGCTTTGTGAACGCGGCAGTTTATGCTTGATCCTCAGTGCATTTGTGTGTACTTGGCTTTGGGAATTAAATAAAAATGCTTTATAGTTCATTATTTAATTCTATAAAATTAGTCAATCTAGAATTAATTATGTCAAGTACCAAGGAGAAAAAAGAAGTCTATAATAATTGAATAATTGACTATCCAACAGCTAATTAGTTATTTTCTCATGTTAAGCAAAAATTGAACATTCACTAAAAGTAATTTTTGAACAATTAATTTTTATATTGTTTACTTTTCTTGTGAAATTGTTTTGAATTACTAATTTTAAAATTTGCATTTTTATGTATTTGTGTATACTCCTAATTTACATATATATTATAATTTGATATAATTTTAAAGTAAATAAATTACTTTAACAGCTACTCAGGAAATATGGTTATAAATTATTCTTGGCATTTAATTCTTTTTGCTGGAAAAGTTTGGTGATTCTTGACCCTACATTGAAGACAGAGAGTAAGCTTTATATTTATTCTTTTTTTATGGATAAAGCTAAGATAGACATACATTATATGATCAATAGTACAGTGTATGTTTGTGTTGATAAAATACCATAGTGAGAAATCAGGAAGAAAGATCTATAAAAACTCCTTAAAAATAATAATAGAAATAAGATGAGGAAACAGAGATGTAAGAACTTAGAAATCCATGTCCTGGGTTTTAGGTTTTGGTTCCAGATGGAGAGAAGATCTTAGATAGTGGGTTCTCTATTAGATCAGAATTAACACTGCACCAAATTCCATGCTATGGAAAAGCCAAGATAGGGATGAGATAAACAGAAAATTTCACTGAATTTCTAGTACAAAAAGAAAACATCAACAACAACAATTTCAAAGTAAACCGAATAATGATAATGTTGAGTAAAAGTGTATAAAAGCAGAGAAAGATTGTTATGGCTGGCTAATCGTTCTTACAGTGACTTCAAAATGCATACAATCTCCAACTTCTTTTCTAAGCTCTGGACTAATTTTAGAGATTTTGATTTCTCTGAGACCATTCAGACTTTGAACTGGTATTCTCATTACTGTTAGCCCCCTCCTCCCTTGGTTTCCCCCTTGACTTTCCAAATTTAGTACTTTGCAAAAACATTCCACCAGTTGTTAGAGCTACATATACCTGGAGAGGCTGAATCATATTTGATTCTATTCAATTTACTTCATTCCAATATCAAATTCAACAAAAGTATTTTTGTTGTCAAAATACTTGTCTCAAATTTCCTCACTTTTCCCCCCTGAGTCTCCAAAAGAAACAGCCTAGTTTCTCTCCTTTTATTCTTATCTCTTTTCAATTATTTCTCCATTAACAGAGTTATCTGATTACAATTTAATAAAAATTCACTGCTTTAAACTGTTCAATGATTTTTCATTATAATTAAAACACATACAAATTCCTTAGCATGTGTTGTAAATTGCTTCAAACTCTAATCCTTGATAATATCTCTAAGTTCTTATCTTGCCACAGTATAGCACCCCCCAAGCAGATGTCAAACTCACATTCTTTTAGTTCCTTGAACAAGCCCAGTTCTTTAGGATTCTGCTTAGGTTGTTTTTACTGTCTAGAATGTACTTTCATGTCACTTGTTTTTGTGGAAGCATCCACTTTTATCTTTGAAGTCCCAGGCAGAAAATCACTTATTTGGGGGACTCATCCAGACTATCTGATTGACAGAGGTTCTCACCTTCATCCTACTTCCTTCTTATTTTCTCTTGAAAGACATAGTTTGCCCTTTATAGCACTCACTACCATGTATCATTTTTTATTTATATGTTTACTTACGTTAGGCATATTTTCTCCACTAAACTATGAGCTTCATAAGAGCAAGTTTATTTATTGGTTCATTTTGTATCATCAGAGTTTGGGTCCAAGTATACTTCATGGTGGTAAATCAGTAAATATTTACTGAAAAATATCCACTCCAGATAGAAACTAGAAGCTTCACATAATCATGCCCAAAAAACTTTTATAGGAAAGAGTTTGAAAGTGTGAGCTATATATGGCTTATCTGAGATGTTATAAATTAACAAATTGAGATAAAGCAGTTCCTGAAATACTAAAAATTTATGAAGGCATCACATGATTGAGGCAAAAAAATATATAATTACTTCTTTCTCATTTTTCTTTGCTGAAAACTGCAACCATGTGACAGAGACTTATATAAAATTTTGCATAGCAAGTCGGCCTCATCATAAAAAATTTAAAAAAACACGTTAGTCTTCCTTGTATAAAATTATGTGAGTTATGGCTGAATTTTTATAAAATTTCAAATCCAAAATTGGAGTGCTCTTAATTATAATATGGGATATGTATCACATAGGATCAATTTGATGCTTTGGGACACACTATGATATAGAGTCTTCTCCTTTAAACACCTGAAACAGATAACAGGAGAGGCTTGCACAGCAGCTATTAGGAAAGATTGGCGTAACCAGTAAACACAGTGGACAGAGGGGAAAGTGACTCAATAAGGATGCTGTGTTAGGAATAACAAGGACAAGTGCTCCAAACAGCAGTTTTTGATTTGCAATCAAGCTGGTCTTCACATGTTCAGGGGTAGTGCCAATAGGATTATTTATTTAATCATGATTATGTAGAACAATTCTAGGAGGCCAATTGGTTTAAATAAATATTGGAAAAATGTCCATGTTATTTGTGTATTCATTTTTATTATTTAACCTTTTATAAAGGTTATTATTGAATAGGAACTTTGAGATAACATTTTTATTATAAAAGAGACATATTTGTTTAAACCAGTGAATTTTTCTGTATTTAGAAAAAGAAATATAATCATTTTTAGAATTCTCAGTTGAAAAAAAAACCCAAACTAGATATTTTCCTTAAACTTGGACATTTGTGTACTAATAGACTAAATATGGCAATTTCTAAAGAAGTGATAAATCTTTTCTTATAAGCAGTTATGTACTTAATTTGCTATTGTCTGTATTATATAATATATCCAACAATTGTTATGGTTTAAGCCATATCAATTGACCTTTATTTTGTTTCAAAAAATATATGTGATAGTATTTGTGCCTTATAAAGGTCTAAAGATAAAATGAAACTGTTGGTTACTGTTTTCAATTTAAAAAAGAAAGGGAAGCAAAATTGTATTGTAAGCTTTTTAATAAATGACTTAAGACTAGAATTTAAAGTTAAATTTTCTTTGAAGATATTTTCCATAATATAAAATTATCAGGGTTATGAAATTTTAAAGGAAACAATATAATTACATGATGAATTATTATATATGTGACTACTATTTAAAAAGCAGCTGTATTCATTATTGATTGTGTAAGTAAACCCATGTATAGATACAGAAATGCGAAATTCTACCAGGGCATGGGGCAGAGACAAGATGGATGACTGAAGCCAGCTTTCCACAGAGGCTCCCATCCAGAAGGAGAGTTAAAGGACAGAAATTTGACAAGTAACCTGGTGGATTAGAGCTGCACCAAGAGAGAAGACTGGAGAATGCACACCAACCCCTCTGAGGGGAGCTGCGACCACAAGAATACAAACAAAAGGTACAAAATCCATCACCAAGCAGACAGGAGTCCCCTCCCCCCTGAGAATGGCTTGGAGTGCCTACAAACAAACAAGCAGAGTTCAAAGGTCCTCCCACTACTCTCCACTGGAGAAACCCTCTAAAAACTAGACCTACCTCCCCTACTAGGGTGCCATGGCACTCTCTTGCCAGGCATAAAACTGTATAAAACTGTATATATTCTCTACCTGCAACTCTGAGCTCCCAGGACTCCCCCTCCACTCTCACTCTGAGGTCTGGAGGCCTGTCCCCCAGGAGTCCAGATTCTTGGGTAATTTCTCGAGGGGTATGGACAGGCCCTAGACTGCAGTTGGTCAGTGCTGATTCTATGGCATGGGAGTAAGGAGAGGAACCACACCGGAGCGGCGGTGCCCCAAGGTGCAGAACAGCAGCCATTTTTGGCAACAATAGGGCTCACTCCCGGATATTCTGAAGCCACACCCAATGTCTCCCTGGGCAACCAGAGGAGGTTGGGCATCTTCTCAAGTGGCAACTACTGAGGAACAGATCTGGGACAGAAATGTAGGCCCTGTGAGTAAAGGGTTTGCCTAAGGTGATACCGGCCTGGGTGGAGCACGGGGACTAGAAAATGCACATGCAGAGCTTGGAAATTCCCAGGGCAGGGCTGACCAAGAGGACCACTTTCCTGAGCATAAGATGCACCCAGCCCTCAGGGGATTGTCAGTCTATATACAAAGGAAGGCAGGAAGCTAGAACTGACAGCTAATCAAATACAAACCTGCAGCAGCAAAGACAGGCCCTGAGGTGCAGGTTCTGGGAACTCAAAACAGCTTCTCTTCTGCAGGGGAATTTAGCAGGGACAGAAACAAATTTCCACAAAGTTGTTCTGCTCTGTTTTGTCAGTAACATTAATCAGGGGCAGGGCTAGAACTGAGTGAACACCCCTCAGCCTCCATCAGGCTCCCAAGGTTATCAGGCCTCAGATCCCCCTGCTGGATAGAGGCAGAGTGCAGTGGCCTGGATGAGCAGATATAGATTTCCTTGTGATTCAGGCAAGTGCAAACCCCTGGGGACTCTGTTCACTAAAGGCAACTGTGTCACAGCCCTGCAGGGCTATCAGTGACTGGGTGTGACAGAGGTACAAAGTGGGGAAAGAGGCATCAACCTTCCCAGACTAATCTATTTGCTGGGTGGGGGCTCCTGACTTCACAAAGCACTGGAGCAAGTCATATCCAAGTTGTAACCAGACCCCTGCTATCCAGTTGCCAGAGACCTTTTAAACTCTCCCACCTGATACAGGTGCTGACTGAGATAATTGATTTGGACCTTTTGAACTGAGCCAATTGCCCAAGGACTATTCAAGTGGTGCACTGGATGTGTGGTTGTGGGAAGGTTTGAATTTCCTTTTCAAATTGTTGCCCTGGGGGCACGGGGTGGGGTGACTTAATTGCTGGTATTTCTCCACAGCTGAGAATTTGACCCAGAGTAACTGTTTCACTAGGGTGGAACAGAGACCAACTGAAAAAAAGACAGAGCCACGTAGCTCTACCACACTAAATAGGTCCCCAGTTTCTCAAGCCAAAGCACTGCATGGGACCTCGACAAAGCTCCAAGGAAAAATTCAAATGGTGTAAAATAATCATGGGGTGGAATCCGTGGAAAAACTCTGGTAACATGAATACCCAGAATAGATCACCCCTCCCCCCCACACACACCGCAAGGAAAGATACGGCACATGCAACTGAAGATTCCATTCAAAACAGCTGGCTGAGATGTCAGAAATTGAATTCAGAATTTGGACTGCAAACAAGATTCATAGAATGAAAGAAAATTTGGAATAAAAATTTGAGGAGCAATTCAAAAGTCAAAATTAGAAATTTGAGGAGAAATTCAAAAGTTGTCTCAAGAATTTAACGAATTTAAAGACAAAACCACCAAAGATTTTGATGCTCTGAAGCAAGAATTTGCAGCCCTCAAAGATCTGAAAAATAAAGTAGAATACCTCAGTAACAGAGTGGAGCAAGCAGAAGAAAAATTTCTGACATTGAAGACAAAGTTTTTGAATGCTCCCAAACTCTCAAAGAGGAAGAGAAATGGAGAGCAAAAATGAATCAGTCTCTCAGAGAGCTCTGGGATAACTCGAAGAAGGCTAATATCCACCTCATTGAAATTCCTGAAAGTGATGAAGTGGCTTCGCAAGGCACAGAGGCCTTTCTCCATGAAATTATGAAAGAGAATTTTCCAGACATGCCAAGAGATTCTGAAATTCAGATAGTAGACAGTTTCAGAACCACAGCATGACTCAATCTGAATAAGACATCGCCCAGGCATATCATAATTAAGTTCACTAAAGTTAATATGAAGGACAAAATTCTGAAAGCAGTCAGACATGAGAAATCCATTACCTACAAAGGGAAGAATAACAGAATGACAGCAGATCTCTCTGCTGAAACTTTTCAAGTCAGAAGACCGTGGTCATCAACTTCCAATCTCCTAAAGCAAAACAACTTTCAACTCCGGATCCTGTATCCAGCTAAAATGAGTTTCATTTATGATGGAGAAATTAAATACTTTAATGACATTCACATGTTGAAGAAATTTGCCATAATGAAACCAGCTCTTCAAGATATTCTCAGACCTATCCTCCATAATGACCAGCCCAATCCTCTACCACAAAATTAAACTGACTCAGAAACTTTTGATCAAACTCCAACTTCCACAATGGTGAAAGGATTAAAAATGTCCACTGGACTTTCAAAAAACTCCATACCCAAAATTTTACCAGACTTATCTATATTGTCCATTAATGTGAATGGCTTAAACTGTCCTCTAAATAGGCATGGTTTAGCTGACTGGATACAAAAACTCAGGCCAGATATTTTCTGCATACAAGAGTCACATCTTACCTTAAAAGATAAATATAGACTCAGGGTGAAAGGATGGTCATTCATATTTCAGGCAAATGGTAATCAGAAAAAAGCAGGTGTTGCAATTCTATTTGCAGATACAATAGGCTTTAAAGCAACAAAAGGAAGAAAGGATAAGAATGGTCACTTCATATTTCTTAAGGGTAATACTCAATATGATGAGATTTCAATTATTCATATTTATGCACCCAACCAGAATGCGCCTCAATTTATAAGAGAAACTCTAACAGACATGAGAAATTGATTTCCTCCAGCTCCAAAATAGTCAGAGATTTTAACACTCCTATGGCAGTGTTGGATAGATCCTCCAATAAGAAGCTGAGCAAAGAAATTTTAGACTTAAACCTAACCTTCCAACATTTGGATTTAGCAGACATCTACAGAACATTTCATCCCAACAAAACTGAATACACATACTTCTCATCAGCCTATGGAATACAATCCAAAATCGATCACATCCTAGGTCACAAGTCTAATGTCAGTAAATTTAAAGGAATAGAAATTATTCCTTCCATCTTCTCGGACCACCATGGAATAAAAGTTGAACTCAGTAAAAACAGGAATGTGCATACTCAAACAAAAACATGGAAGTTAAATAACCTTATGCTGAATGATACCTGGGTCATAGATGAGATTAAGAAGGAAAATGCCCAATTTTTGCAACAAAACAACAATGAAGACATGAATTATCAGAACCTCTGGGATACTGCAAAGGCAGTCCTAAGTGGGAAATTTATAACACTGCAAGCCTCTCTCAAGAGGATGTAAAGCGAGGAAGTTAACAACTTAATGGAACATCTCAAGCAACTGGAAAAGGAAGAAAATTCCAACCCCAAACCCAGTAGAAAAAATGAAATAACAAAAATTAGAGCAGAATTAAATGAAATTGAAAACAAAAGAATTACACAACAGATTAATAAATCAAAATGTTGGTTTTTTGAAAAGGACAATAAAATAGATGAACCTTTGGCTAACCTAACCAGGAAAAAAAGAGTATAATCTCTAATTTCATCAATCACAAATGACAAAGATGAAATAACAGACTGCTCAGAAATTTAAAAAATCCTTAATAAATATTGCAAGAAAATTTATTCTCAGAAATATGAAAATATGAAGGAAATTTACCAATATTTGGAAGCATGTCTCCTTCCAAGACTTAACCAGAATCAAGTGGGAGTGTTGAACTGGCCAAAATCAAGTTCTGAAATATCATCAACCATACAAAGTCTCCCTAAAAAGAAAAGCCCGGGACCAGATGGCTTCACATCAGCATTCTACCAAATCTATAAAGAGGAACTAGTACCTATATTACTCAACCTGTTCCAAAATGTAGAAAAAGAAGGAAGACTACCCAACACGTTCTATGATGCAAACATCACTGCGATCCCCAAACCAGGAAAAGAACAAACAAGAAAAGAAAAGTATAGACCAATATCACTAATGAATATAGATGCAAAAAATTCAACAAGATCCTAACAAACAGAATCCAGCAGCACATCAAACAAAGTATACATCATGACCAAGTTGGTTTTATCCCAAGGTCTCAAGGCTGGTTCAATATCCATAAATCTATAAGTACAATTCAGCACATAAATTAAAAAACAAAGATCCTATGATTCTCTCAATTGATGCATAAAAAGCTTTTGATATTATCTAGCATCCCTTCATGATCAGAACACTTAAGAAAATTGGTATAGAAGGGACATTTCTTAAACTGATAGAGGCCATCTACAGCAAACCCATAGCCAATATTGTATTAAATGGAGTTATATGAAATCATTTCAACTCAGATCAGGAACCAGACAAGGCTGTTCACTGTCTCCACTGCTCTTTAACATTGTAATGGAAGTTTTAGCCATTGAATTTAGAAAAGAAAAGGTGATCAAGTGTATCCATATAGGGTCAGTAGAGATCAAACTTTTGCTCTTTGCAGATGATATGATTGTATATCTGGAAAACACCAGGGATTCTACTACAAAACTCTTAGAAGTGATCAAGGAATACAGCAGCATCTCAGGTTACAAAATCAACACTCATAAATTGGTAGCCTTTATATATGCTAACAATAGTGAAGCTGAAAAAAACAGTTAACATTCTATTCCTTTCACAGTAGTGCCAGAGAAGATGAAATATTTGGGAGTATACCTAACAAAGGACGTGAAAGATCTCTATAAAGAAAACTATGAAACTCTAAAAAAAGAAAAGTTTCACATTTCGGAGCATTTTGAATGTCAGATTTCAAGGAATTAGACATGGTCAATTTATATATCTCACATAGATTATAAATCTTAAATCTTAAAAACAACAAATCCTGGTATGTTCTATTTTATTTTACAAAAGGAGAAATGAGGGTCAGCAGCATTTGAGTGATTTTCCCGAGGGCAACCCAACAATAGATGCCAGTTGGCCAGAGCTGGGATTCAAGTCCCATTATCTACCCCCAGAACCAGAGTTTCTTGCACTACGCTGCCCTTCTCCCCCCTGCCAGCTCAGCCCTTCTGGTCATCTCTGTCTGAGAGCTGAAGTAAGGAGGCCGAGTGTCACCTTCTCAGTCTCAGCTGAGAATCGCAGGTTGGGCGAGTCAAGGTTTTTGTATTCTGTGCATGTCCTTGAATGACTGGGAAAGCGCCACAGGTATTGATTTTGGGGTTACAAATAGACTTTGGCAATTGGGCTAATTCATAAATATGGAACCCATGAATAACAAGGATTGACATGTGTGTTTCCGTGAGAAGACACAGAGAAAACCCCCTCTCTAAAGAGTTCAGATGCCATGTTGTGAGGAAGCCCTCTGGAAAGGGTGCTGTGGGGGGGAACTGCAGGCAGCCTGGAGGAGCTGGTGGAGAGTGGTCCCTGGCCAGCAGACAGCAATAAGAAAGGAACCTCAGTCCTACAGCTGCGGATGACTTCTGCTAATAATCTGAAGGGGCTGGAAGTGGATCTTTGCCCAGTGGAGCCTCCGGTGAGCTACACTCCCATCCAGCACCAACGTCAGCCTGTTGGAGACCCCGGGTGGAGAGACCCAGCTGTGCTATGCCAGGACGCCGATCCAGCAGTGTTGTAGGATAATAAATGGTGTGTTTTAAGGTTCTGAGTGTACAGTGTTTTGTTATGCCGCAGGGTGTGAGTACTGACACATTCCTACGTGGAGACCAGAATCCCTTGGCTGGGAGCTCAGCACCTCTTTTAGAAGTCCTCATCTGCTCCCTGGTTGTTAGGAAGCCAACCCAGCAGGCACAGTGGAGGACACAGCCCCCTAAATGGGACAGAGTGCTGAGGCCCCGCTGGAGGGATATGGGTCCCCTGGCGGCTGGAAGACCAGGTGTGGCTTGAGCAGCCTATCAGCCCCGGGGAGGACACAGCAGGTAAGTTCCAAGGTGGAATTCACTTAGCTTTGCATCTAGACTCAGGACGCCATGCACTCTTTCCCCTGCCTCCCTCCCCCCACACCAAATGCCAATGCCAGGTGCTTTAAGTGTGGACAAGTTCTCAGATCCTGGCAAAGGCAGCATGCTGGTTGCCATGGAAGAACTGTGAGTGGACAGACGTGGGTGTGTGCAGCCTGGTGTAAATTGTTAAACACATCAACCCTTCTGCTGCCTTTGGTTCCTGGGACTACGAATCTCCTCTCTCCTGACAGTGGGCCCTTTAACCCTTTCCTAACACTTTCTTCACATATAGGAGATGAAGACTGCCAGTAACAAGGCTTGGAAATCATCCAAACTATAGACCTTTGCTTTAAAATAAAATGATTTCCAGTATACAAATAGTACGATTCTGATTTATTTTAAGAGCATGTATATGTGAAGCACCCCCCCAAAAAAACAAAACAAAACAAAAAAAAAAAACATCCGAAACTCTGTACATCCGAACATTGCAATGGATATACCATGGTGCAGTGAATGGGGATGAATTTTACTTTTTTTCTTTTTTGCCTTTTCCCTCTTTGGAACAACAAAAGGTTAAAAAACTCATTATGTATCAGGTAAGAGAAAACAATTCTTTGCAGGAGGTCAGGCCCTTCTTTCAATCAGGCTGCCATGGGTGGTGGGTGGTGATAGATTTATGTGTGGGTGTCTGTGAAATATGCAACAAGAATCCCGGCTCCAGAACTTTTGATGCCAGTGAAATGAAATAATCTTAAATGTCACCTTCGATGACTCCCTCTTTCCTGCTGTATCCAAGCTAAAGCCCGTGTGCCTGATTCCTTTTGAGTAGAATGCCTTCTCCTATCTTCTTATAAATAGACAACTTCTCACTCCTCAAACTCAGCTCACATTTTGCCTCTTGGTGAAAGTTTCCCTGACCCAGAGAAGGTTGGGGTTCAGTTAGGGGACCCTCCTGGGGGCTGCCTCAGTCTCTCCCTTCAGCACACTTGGCAATGGCCTGTTTTCCCCAGTGAGAGTAGAAATACCTTGTGTATCCATTGCTAGCATCTAGCGCAGGGCTCAGGGGCATCATAGTAAAGTGCTCAGTAAGTGAGATAAATTTCAGTTTAGCTCTCATTTTGCCACAGAGTTGAAAAGGGACCCCAGCTGCGCTTGGCTCAGAAGTAACCCTAATCGTGTGGGAACGCACATCTCGCTAAGCCAAAATGCCTGGCCAGGGATTTTACATTCTGCATTTTTCACTCTCTAACTGGGATATGCATCCAAGCCTGAGGGGTAATGATTTACCAGCTTCGTTTTCCAAGACTGTTATCTTTCATCTTGACACACTAGTAAAATCATTTAATTATCGCTATTTTGCCTTGTCATTATGGCGCCACTGTGATCTATTATTTAGAATTTTCAGGTTTTTCTGCCTTCCACCTCCTCGGTGGGGCTGAAGTTGAGATTTCTTGCGTGATTTGGGTTCTGTCACTTCACGAACATAGAGTTCCAAATGACAATCAATTGGTATCTAAAATCGGTAGGACTCTCTCGTTTGGAGAATCGGCTGGTGTCCGTTTTTACTAGGAGCTTAATTGTACTCAGCTCTGTCTTGCTGGACTCTAGCTTTCCCAGCTCCACAAACCTCTAAGATCTTCGCTGCCCTGGACTGGAGGTTTTGTCTGCCTGATACTCTTTCCCAAGGGCTTTTGCTGGGTCATTTTCTTCAAATGATGCCTCTTAGAAGATGCTGGCCCTGACTCCCTATTTAGAGTAGATCCCTGGCACCCACACCCACCTACTACTGTTACCACACCATTCTGCTCTTCTGTGTGAGTTTCTGATTATGAATGGAGACTATCTTTTTATTCCCCTGATAAATTTGGAAATTCAGAAGTGTATACAAGTCACCTGTCCTCCTCCAGGCTTGGCATTAATTACGGTAAGATATCTGGTGTGTTGCATTCCCGTTTTTTCTCTACGCATTTAAATTCTTATTTCTTACCTTGCGTGCTACTCCATTTTGTGCTGCTATAAAGGAAATAGCAGAGGTGGATAATTTATACAGAAAAGAGGTTTATTTGGCTCCTGCGTCTGCAGACTGCTTAAGAAATATCACACCCACGACAAGCTCTGATGAGGGCTTCAGGGAGCTTCCAGTCAAGGTGGAAGGCAAAGGGAGAGAGGGTGTGTCACATGGTAAGAGAAGAAGAGAGAGGGGGAGAGAGAGAGAGAGAAGAGGACCCAGGCTCTTTCTAACAACCAGCTCTCACACGAGCCAGTAGAGCCAGAACCCATTCGTTCCCAAAGGAGAGCACCAAGCCATTCATGAGGGATTCACCCCCATGACTCAGGCACCTCCCACTGGGTCCCACCTATTGCACTGGGGATCAAATTTCAACATAAGATTTGGAAGGGATGAACATTGGAACCATTATCTTCCTTATTTTTAATTTTTATGGTAGAAATTTACAAACACACTCAAAAGTAGAAAAGGTAATATAGTAAATTCCTGTGTACCCCTCCTCCAACTCATATATCAAGTGAGTATTCTTGTTTCTTTGGTTTTTGTTTTTGAGACAGAATCTCACTCTGTCTCCCTGGATAGAGTGCTGTTGCATCATAGCTCCCAGCAACCTCAGTAAAGATCCTCTTGCCTCAGCCCCCACCCCCAATAACTGGGACTACAGCACCTGCCACAAGGCCCAACTAGTTTTTCCATTTTCAGTAGAGATGGGGGTCTCGCTCTTGCTCAGGCTGGTCTGGAACTTCTGACTTCCAGTGATCCACCTGCCTTGACCTCCCAGAGTGCTAGGATTACTCTAGGAGGCTCAGGTAAGGGTTTTTATAATGAAAAGTTCTTTATAAAAGAGCCACTGAAATAAGAGCAAGTGGGGTGGTAAACAGCTTAGGAACCACTAGAAAACCATCATTCTGTAGCCCCCCAGTGAAATAACGGAGCTGAGCAATCATGATCAATAGCTGTTAAAATCATTAGGTAGATGGTGGGTGGGGTTTTTGGTAATGGACAGTTCAGGATGATACCACTCGAAACCACTGATCGATTTTAGTGTCAAAAAAGTGGGAAAATGAAATGTCATGCGCCTCCATACACTACCATCAGTCATGTGCAGGACCACCGTCATGCAGTCTTGCTAAAAGGAGAGGAAATTGCAAAGCTGTACCCCTTGACCTGTACTTTCAGTCAGGCGGGATGAACAGGTCTAGAGAGCCAATGTACAGCAAAGGAATCTACTCTATGTTGTGTTATATATTGAAAATTCACTAAGAGAATAGATTTTGGGTACTCTTACTACCAACTGTAGATAAAGTGATGGATAGATTAACTTGCTTAGCTGTAGTTACCGTTCACTATGCACACACAGATATATACAGTATATCTCAAAACATGTAGCATACTGTACACACACATATATATATATATACAATAAAAATAAGTATGAAAAGAAGTTAACACCTGAATCCAATGAAGTCTTTAGATCTAGGAAGGTTTAGTCACAGGAAATATGAAGGCTAGATGAAAACATCAAGGAAGATTTTATGCTTGAATAAAAATGGTCAGATCCAGACAGTGGGGAATTTTAGCAGATAATTATAAAAAATAATATAAGGACCCCCCCCCATACTAACCTTTATATTTGCTTCAGAATTTGTAAAGATTTTTTGAAAAATGGTAGGGTTGAAGCCCCTACTACCTTTCCTCACCCGTGTTGTCTTCTTTTGCTCCCCAAATCATTACTCCCGTAGATATTTTCTACATATTTATGAATCTACAAACTATGGTATCCCCGCATCTTTTATGCTCAACATTGTTTTCTTAGTTTATCTCTGTTTTCACGTGTAACTCCTGTTTATTCAGTTTAACTTGTGTGTATTTGCCTGTGTAATGACAACAGGATTTGTTATCCATTCTCCTGTTGATGGACATTCAGGTTATTTTGTATTTTTCACTTTTCAAATCAGATTGCAATAAATATTTATAAACTTGCTTCCTTGCACTTTGACTAATTAGGCCATGTCTTCAACTATTTCTAAAACCATATCCCCAAAGCTTCAGTCATCATTCTTTCTAGTCCTTAGCGCCTCCATATGAATGTTAAGAATAGTGTGTTAAAGTCTGATAAAAGTAACAATTATAATTTTGAAATTACATTGAATTGCATTCAAATTACATTTGAATTACATAGAATTTTAGGATTTAAGGAGAGGTTACACCCTTATGATATTGCTTTCTTATCTATGAATATGGTATGCCTTACCATTTTTGAGGACTTCTTTCATGACTATTAATAATCTATATATTTATACATTTAAATCATTTATGTATAGATTATCTATTTTTATATATCTTCTCTCTCTATGTGTGTGTGTGTGTATATATATATACACATAATCTATGCTTTCTGTACATAATCTGTGCTTTCCCTTTCTAATCTCTGTTATATATATATATATATATATATATATATATATATATAATGTATTTATTGATACTATGTTTATTGTCTGTTGCATTAACTGGAGGAACAAGAGAGCAAATGAGTAAGAGCAGTGATTTGGGGCCTTCTTTTCCTGTTCCTGACCGGTGGGACATCCATATGGGATGGGTAGGAATCCATCCATAGTTTCATCTTTAAGCATGGTCCTTGCAATAGGTTTTGATAGATACCCTTATTTGGTTAAGAAATTTCTCTATTATAGTTAGTTTTCTAAGAGTTTTAATAACGAGTAGGTATTGAGTTTTATAAATGCTTGTTCTTCAGAAATTGCTGTGATTATATGCTCTCTCCCTTAATCTTTTAATGTTGTACATTGCCTTAATAGGAGTTACAGTTTTGAACCATTATTGGATTCTTGGGATAAACCCTATTTGATCATGATGTATTATTATTTTTAGATTCTGATGAATCCAATTTGAAAATGCTTTATTTGAGATTTTTACATCTCCGTTGATAAGTGAGAACAGTTTATAATTTTCTCTTCTCATACAGTCCTTGTTTGATTTTGTTACTAAGGTAATACTACCCTTGTTAAGTGAGTCATGACTTGCTTTTTATAGTCCCTGAAAAAATTTACATAAGGTGGAATTATGTTTTCCTTGAAAATGTGGTAAAATTTGCTTATAACTTTTTGCTTTTGGGGTGTGCATATTAGACAGGAATAGGAATACAATAGATAGTTGGATAGGAAACGTGTTGGATAGGAAAACAATAGATAGTTCCTCTTCTCAGAGCAGTGGTTCACACCTGGGGGCAGCTTGGCCCTTAAGGGGGGACATTTGGCTCTGTCTGTATAAACAATATTAACATATTGTTAACATATTGTTATTTGATGAGTAATTATATGTTATGTTTATTGTCTTATCGTGGGTTTTCGGTTTTGTTCTAAAGTCAATTTTAGTAATGTAAGGTTTTCTAGAAAACTATACCTGTAATATACTAATGTTTGCTTTTGGTGTAGAGCTGCCTTGTCATTTACTCTTTTGAGTTTAAAAACATTGCCAAAATGTGGAAACAGCCTAAATGCCCACCAACCCAGGACTGGATTAACAAGCTGTGGTATATGTATACCATGGAATACTATTCAGCTATTTAAAAAAATGGAGACTTTACATCCTTCGTATTAACTTGGATGGAAGTGGAAGACATTATTCTTAGTAAAGCATCACAAGAATGGAGAAGCATGAATCCTATGTAGTCAATTTTGATATGAGGACAATTAATGACAATTAAGGTCATGGGGGGGAAGGAAAAGCAGAGAGAGGGACCGAGGGAGGGGTGGGGTCTTGGTGTGTGTCACACCTTTTGGAGGCAAGACATAATTGCAAGAGGGACTTTACCTAACAAATGCAATCTGTAACCTGGCTTATTGTACCCTCAATGAATCCCCAGCAATAAAAAAAATATTTAAAAAAAAAATGCTAGATGACCTAACAATTCCACTCCTCCTGGGTATATATACCTTGAAGATTTGAAAACAAGTGTTCAAAATAAAAATTTTTAGAAGAATGTCCATAGCAGTACTTTTTACAAGACCCAAAGGTTGAAAGCAACCCAAATGTCCATCTGCTGATGAACAGATAAGCAAAACATGGTCTGTCCATACAAGAGGAAATTATCTGCCTGTGGAGAGGAATGAAGCTTGAAATCCTTGCCTTCAAAATCTTCTTTTATTGAATCTATTTTTATAGACATGTCAGCCTTATTTTATCTAGCATCTGTATGTAATACCTTTATGTCTATTTTGTTTGTTTGTTTTGTTTTTTATCTTTCTATACACCTTGGTTATTTCTATATACCTTGCTCTTGCAAGCAGCAGCTGGTTGTATCTTTCTTTTCTCTGCAGTCATATCACCTCGATCTTTTAAAAGCTGAGTTGGTATATTAACATATTGTATTATGTATGATACAGATGCATTTAGACTTTTTAAAAGTCTGTTTTTAAGACTTTTTAAAAGTATTATTTTATTATTTTATTTATAATATTTTCCCTTCTCTTCTCCTGATGATCTTTATTTCTTCCATGTTCTCCATTGGTTTGGGAACAATAGACTTGTTTCTCTTCTCAGGTCAGTGTTTCACAACTGGAGGCAGTTTGGCCTCTAAGAGGGGATATTTGGCAATGTCTGCAGATACTTTTGGTGATCATCTCTGGGGAGGTACTCCTGCCATCTGGGGGTAGAATCCAAGGAAACTTCTACATAGTCTATAATGCACAGGGCAGTCCCCACCATCCTGAATTATCCAGCCCCCAGTACCATAATGCCAGGGTTGAGAAACCTATAGTGGTACCGTGGTACAGACATTACCAGGCATTATTCACCCATTCTGTTTTATTAACTGAAAATGCAGTTTAATTTTTTTTTTTTTTGAGATAGTTATTTGAAATCAACATTTAAATAGATTGTGAGTGTATTTTATCAATCTCTGGGCTCAATTTCTTATTTCAGTTTTTTTTTTTATTCTAAAGTCCATTTTGGTGGGGTTTTGTTAAGAGTTGGTGGGTGGTAAGGTCTCTCAGACTTTCTATTTTTTTATTTTTAATTAAAAAATTTTTAAATAAAAATTTAAAAAATGTATAACTGTATACATTTATTGGGTACAATGTGATGCTTTAATATACCATAAGGAATGCTTAAATCACACTGATCGAGATAACTATCACCTCACTTATTTTTTATTGTGAGGGTACAACCAGATCACAATTTTTGAATTTTGTAGGCAGAGTCTGCCTTGTAGTTGTGTTGCACACCTGACATATGTGCCATACACCCCTGCCTTGTGCCCTTTAAGTGGGAGCACATCAATCCCCCCTCCTCTCCTTCCTTACTCATTCCCCCTCCCCCAAATTTGAACAGAATTAAGTTTTTCTGCTATGTGGGTGTGTGTTAGATCCTCTACGGGCTTCATAATAAAACTGAGTACACTGTATATTTTTCTTTTCCATTGTTGTGATCCTTTACGAAGAAAAATATGTTTCAACTCCATCTAGCTTAATACAAAACATGTAAAGTCCATATTTTTTTTACAGATGAATAGCACTCCATGTTATACATATACCACAGCTTGTTAATCCATTCCTGAGTTGATGTATAATTTTTTTTTTTTTTCCACATCTGGGCGATTGCAATTTGAGGTATGAAAAACATTCTAGTGCAAATGACCTCATGATAAAATGAGTTTTTTCTTCTGGGTGAGATGCATAGTAGTGGAATTGCAGGGTCAAACGTGAGGTCTAATTTGATTTCTTTAAGTATTCTCCATATGTGTTTCCAAAGAGGCTGTATTAGTTTGCAGTCTCCACTGCCTGCTCTCTTGAGCTGTAGTCAGATGGATCTAAAATATTAGATTAGTAGTTTTTCTCCTGTTATTTCAATGGGCTTGTGGTCCTCATGAAAACCCTTCATCATGTTTACTTTCTCTGCAGGTGGTAATATCTTTTCTGACAGTTTTGTTGTTGTTGTTGTTGTTGTTGTTCTTTTTGATGTTTTGCAGTTTCACTATGTTGTATGTAGGTGTACATGTGATTTGTTCTGGTTGGAACTTTTGGAGAAGCAATGTTGCTTTGATTCTGGAAAACTCCCTGAGATGAATGTTGATAATCCCAGACTGAGTGAGTCCATCCTGGCCCTGTGACCTGTCTCTTGCACTGTATTATTGGCTGACTATCTTGTTTCCCCTGCCAGACCATGAACTCTCAGCCTCAGATGCTATCTGCATCTTCTTCATACTCAAGAGTCAAAATGGGGCATCACCTCACGCGTGGGAGCCTGGGATCCAAAGGAATACAAACACATGCCAAAGGAAACCACGTGCAAGTTTATTTTGCTTGGCAAGTTAAGGGCTTCGTGGGAAGAAAACATTGTGATGTCCCAAGCTTCCCTCAAAGGAAGATTCTGCGGCCAGGTTCATAGAAGTTACAGAAACCCACCTTCCTACATGTACAATGAGAGAAAAATCATTCATGACCATCTTTCCAGAGCCAGAGGTTAACTATGACATTCCTTAAAAAAAAAAAAAAAAAAAAATAGGTCATCTGGAGGTTCTCCAGGCTGTTTTCAGCTGTTTTCCTGGAGCTTAGGTTTAAATGTCAATTTTGAATAGCCTTGACTTCCTAATCTTTACAAACCAGAGTTTGGTAATTCCTTCATACAATGTGAACTCCCAGTGAAGAGAGACCTCTGTCTTGTCTCCTGTTGCTCTTTCAGTGTACGGAACAATGCCTGGCAAAGAGTAAGCACTCAATACAGAGTGGGGAGAAGAATGTGGAAAACTGCGGAGAAGTCTCAATAGGTTATCCAGCCTAGTGGGAACACAGAAGGATCATTAATGTGCAAGCGTCTGAGCATTCAAACCGCTCTGCCCTAACATTCCTGAATGGGAACAGGGCTTGGGAGGGTGTTTTTTGTTTGTTTTTTTTTTTTAAATCATAGCTGTGTACATTGATATGATCATGGGGCATGATACACTAGCTTCATAAACCGTTTGACACATTTTTATCACACTGGTTGACATAGCCTTCCTGGTGTTTTTTTTTAGTTATTGTGTTAAGACATTTACATTCTACATTTACTAAGTTTCACATATACCCTTGTAAGATGCACCGCAGGTATAATCCTACCCTCCTCCCTCTACCCCCCTCCCCCCTCCCTCCCTCGTGGATGTGGAGAAAAGGGAACACTTTTGCACTGCTGGTGGGAATGCAAATTATTACATTCCTTTTGGAAAGATATATGGAGAACACTTAGAGATCTAAAAATAGATCTGCCATTCAATCCTGTAATTCCTCTACTGGGCATATACCCAGAAGGCCAAAAATCACATCATAACAAAGATATTTGTACCATAATGTTTATTGCAGCCCTAATCATAATTGCTAAGTCATGGAAAAAGCCCAAGTGCCCATTGATCCACGAAAGGATTAATAAACGGTGGAATATCTACACCATGGAATATTATGTAGCCTTAAAGAAAGATGGAGACTTTACCTCTTTCATGTTTACATGGATGGAGCTGGAACATATTCTTCTTAGTAAAGTATCTCAAGAATGGTAAAAAAAGTACCCAATGTACTCAGCCCT